>WMED01000927.1:0-23109 GCA_019650415.1 Pipa parva
TGCCAGTATCCAGCCACTAGGGTCCAGATCGCAAACCTTTTGTAGTGAATCTGACAGCTATGAGTGCCCACATCTTGCACATTTTGCACTTGTCAGAGCTTATTCATAGATATGATGAACAAATAAGCACTGCAAAGTGTGAAACGCGTAATATGTGAGTACTCATGGCTGCTTTGTGAATTTGATTGATAAAGAGTTTCGCTTTTATCTGGACGTGAAAGATCATTTTGAATTTGCATTAATTATGTGCAGTGAGAAGGACACTGATGTTTCTAGGGCACCCGATTCACAACTCTGCTGAATTGAAGGGAGGTGAGCATACACATTCCTATGAGCATCTATTAAGTGGTAGCTGTGTTTTTGTATAATAATAAGATTAATATATAGTAAAAGTATAATTCCTTTTTGTGCTATATGCTGTCTGGTGCATCACTAATTAGCAGGTTTACAGGATATGCTCCATGCAGTCAGACAGCAACAGATTTTGTACAACCCTACCTAGGTCAATATGTATTTTCTCATAAAACTTTTTCACTTTTTCCCAAATTTGACACACTAACAATGTCCTATCTTTATGAGACTGTCATGTCTGAGGCCCTAATCTCTATACCAACCCAAGAAGTAGTGATGTTTAACAGCTTGTCACACAGGCCTGTGTGATCTTTACACAAATCTGAGCTGGTTCTCAAATGGTGGGGCTATACATATCCTTTCTCCCGCAGTGAGCATAGCATCATAGATTAGTTGACTCAACTAGAATCTCATGAATATGTATATAGTTGTGCAAATGTCCTTCATATTGACTCTCTTAATGAATTAAAATAACCAGATTCATTCTGCAATACTCTTAAAATGTATGGTATTTTGTATTATTTTGCAGTGTAAGTCTGTTTAAATTTTCATGAATTACAGATAAAAAGTTTAAAGGATCCTGGCTTGATCCATAAACCATAAGTTCTCGCAAACCACTAATAGTCAGTGCTTTGTCTCATCAATCCAAGGGACCTCTAGTCTTCTTCAAGCAGTGCTTTGTGACATTGTCAAGGGACTGCATCAAAAGGGGTAATTGATAGCTGTGATATAGGAACCTATCTCAAGCAATCAAGAGATTTTCTCTAATCATGTTATCACCAATAGACCAGTGAATGCTACCTACGAATTGTTTGCTGGGGGTTACCAGACCTTGGCAAAGAATTGTTTGTTTTTTTTAGTAGAGTTTTTACCACCACCTCCATTTATTATTTTTTTTTTAGGAATCTGTGTTAGCAGGGGTACCTTGCAACCTAAGGCCAACCTCTAGTGTAACCAATACCATACTAGATGATGCTCCCCAATATACTTCACTTTACCATAGTAAAAAGCAGAGGGTTAAATTGACCAGTGATGTGATGAAATGTATGCAGCCACAAATTATGCTTATTTCATATACATACTTTAGGAACATTAGCTGAACACCAAAGACAAGGAAGAGAAGAAATGGAGTTATGCATGACAATGCCAGAAACACAATGTTTTCCATAAAGCAGTGGTTGCAAAACTAGTCAGTGATTCCCTTCCTGTTTTCAGGATATCCTCAGAAACTGATGCGTCAGAATAAATCATATATTTCTTTTTTCTGGTCATCTAAGGACATGCATGGATTGTCCAACTTTAAAGAACACTAGATCAGTGCTGTCCAGCCTTTTAGCTCGATCCTAACGAGCAGTACTGCTTTGACCTGATAAAGAGGGAATTTCTCTTAAAAGTTTGTCTTAAACAATGAACTATTAGTCCAAAAAAAATATATATAATTTAATACTACAGTATTCATCTTTCTAATTAATTCAATTGTACTAATACAGCTGAAACCATTCTGGTCAGAACCATAGAATAAGCTAAGGATGTCATCGCAATTCCCTGTAGCTCATCCAGCCTGACTCTGAGTCAATTCAGTGTGGCAGTGGTTCTGGGAAACTATCATTTTGGCTCCTCCAATTATAACCTCCAAATCATGGTACAAGAGGGATTTAGTTCTAAACTGAACATGTTTAGCATTCACCTCAGACTAACCAACCCCCTGTTTCCCCTGAAGATGTTTCTAAGTGGACTTAACAGGCCTGCTTTACATCAGACACAAGGTTGACCTGCCATCCTTTATTAATAGACATTGACATAAAAATGTTCACTTTATTTTTGATGTGCAAAAATGTCATATGTAGCATTGCCCTAACAGTATGGACTTATCTCTTACTTCAAATATACAAAATAAGGAATTGCTATTTTGCTTTCTTTTCTTAGCTGAGGGAAAAGCAATCCTCACATGCACATATAAGAAGGAAGTGGCTGTCAGTGGTTATTTAAATAGTAACATTAATCATTATCCCAAGTGGTTGATGAATATACCATAAAGCCATTTCCTATTTTTACATGGCATTGTTCTTAGAGGGAATATTCTATGAGAATGCATCTAAAGAAAAAAGGGGTTTAAAACATGGCTTATTAAAAGACAAGGACAAAGCAAGTAATTTTTAAAAATTAAGCTATTTATTTTGCTTTTACTTTCAGAATAAAATAAAATAAAATAAAATAAAATAAAATAAAATATGAATCTAATTTTAAACTACTTGGAACATGGTAAATCATAGAAAATAAAAAGAAGTTATGTATTCTCTGCTATAGCGGCTAATTATGGGTAGAAGTAAATGAATGGTACTACAAAAAAAGGACAGAAATATTTTATTAACAGATCGTAACTCTACATACTGTATATCAGCCAAGCCAAAAAATAATGAGCAGAAAAGATTTGCAAAATAATGAGCCAAACAGTAACTTTATTTAAAAAAAACTGTAACACCAATGAATGAAAAATGCCCCATATTCTTACGAGCTTGAAAGGTGTTTGATCAGAATTTCCAACAATCCTGAAACATTTCTAGTAAGTAAGGAATTCTTTTTCATATTTTAATTTTTAAATTTTTGCATTGTTGGGAATTTCTGGGGAGCTTGAACTCTTTCTCTATATTCCCATTTGTCTCATTTTCAATTCTTTGTCATTTATTCATATTGGGATAATATGTGTGATTAGTAGTCGTAATTTGTTGCAAGTTGACAAATCTATAAAAAAGAGGTATCTATGAATTTCTTGCAATGATTACAAGAAAGTTGAAATAAAAATGTAGAAATATCAGCTGCTTGTATTGATAAATCTGGAGGCAGATAAAGCTGACTATACACAGCAACGTTTTCTTAAGAATATTTGATAAAGATTTCAGATCCTCAAACAATGACAGTAATCTTACAACTGTCCCATTGACTGAACATTTACTTACAGCTTATCAGTAGTGTTTTGATGTTGGTATAAATCCTTGGTCTGTGGTTTCAGCATGTTGGAAGACCTATTTAACAAATATTTCATACTTTGATTGATTAAATTGGGTCGTTTTTGCATCTAGGCATGCACAATTGTCAGTCATTTTGCTGAGCGTATGGTCAGTTTTAATTTTTTTCTGCTGACTGTAATGTTCTATCTGATATTTATAACATGGCTACATTTATATGGATACTGATGTTGCATTTGATATTTGTAATAGAGTTTCTAGGTATCTGCTGGAGATGCTGGACATCTGAATTAGGGTTACAGGGCTATGAAGAAGCAGAAGGATTAGTCATGTTATTGGTATATCTGAGCTGAAAATTTTCAATGATCAGCTCAGACTGCTCCCTGTGGCATATGACTATATTATGAAGAGGACCTGACAGGTCCACTTTAATTTATTAAACATCCATAAACAGTACTGTATTTTCTGTGACTAAAGATATGCAGCATTGTCCTAAAACGGTCTCCAGGCAGCACTTGATGAAAACAATAGGTTCTCTATAGCACCATTGCCTGCAGCAGGCTATAACTCTATATATTTCTGCTGTAGGCCTCCTAACAGGGGGTTAAGGGGCATCTAGCCATCCTGTCACATGTAGTCTTCTGGGTACTGAACAATGGAAGCAGTGGCCTCCCTGTTGGGGGTTTTGGCATCTCTCAGGTTATGAGGGCACTGTGATTTCTGAAGGCTGCTCCGATGACAGCCAGAATTTCATTCAAAAAAGCAGGGCCTAAGGAGACTGTAACATTCTGAGGCTTCCCTACTTAATACAACAATAAGATATCTCTACTTTATTGTAATGTAAAGGTTTTTTTTAAAAAAAAACTTACTGTATAAAGAGTGGACTGCAGGTAATAATATACAAAGAGCATTAAGTAAATAAAGAGAGAAAATCTATGGGGGCCTTTCAAAGCTGTGGGCTTTTATTTTTACTAATGGTTGAGCCATTCCTGAAAGTAAGAGAAGATATTATACATTTCTAAAGCTGTGAAAATGGAAGTGCCACAGGTGTATGTATTCAAGGTGAGATAGAGATACAGACTGACCTATGCTGACTGTTACTGTATACCCCAGGGCAGTGAATAGGGCTTATTTAGCTAAGCATAGGCTGGCAGGCATAGGACGATGGTGATAAGGATGTGATAAGGATCAGTGATAAGGATGTCTAATTTCTGCATTCTTGGGGATGCTAGAAAGTGTAAATTGGCTGTCTCTGTAGTGCCAGAGGTAAATGTTCTTGATAAGATTAGGACAGGGACTGCTGACTGTGAATTTAAAGGGGAACTATAATCAGATTACATCTTTACATATGCAGTACTATACCTTAGTGAGAAGTGTTTCTTCCAAGTAGTTGTTTCATGTTTCAGAATGATTGAGTAGGCAACAGTGATAAACTCCTGCACCAGGAAATGTGTGTGTGACATGCACCAGCCTGTTTTCCATAAAAAGGTACCCTCCCCCGGACATTTTTGCCCTACTTACTACTTAGCACATGTGCACAAGTCAGCTTTCCTTCTGTAATCTCCTGCATTCCAAGCTTAATTTATGTGGCCAAAAGGTCAGCACACTGCTTAACCAATAGCAGTTAGTCACCTTTTTCTTCTCATGTTGCCTGACTTGCAGAACAGAAAGGAGAGGGGGAGTGTGGGGAGAAAAATTGAGCTCTCATGAAAACTAATTAAAGGAAACAAACCTCAAGTAATATTTCTTCCTTAAATGTTTAACTATTTGTGTCAGCAATTGGCTTAGTATAAAGTTGTTTTATATGTATGTGTGCAGTTATATCAGCACTACTGTGCCCCTTTAATTTGGTTTTGCAAACTACAGCTCCCAGTATCCACCAACTACCTCTTCTAGTCAGGGTATGCTGACAGTCAATGTTGGACACGTTAGCTGTTACAAAATGACAGGATTTCTGAAAGATGGGAGATGCCAGTATTTTAGTTCCACAAGTTTGACACACAAACGGATGTTACCCTATCAAGGATGAATAATAGCACAAAATAAGTAACAGAAATAAATCTCCATTTAACTTAGCTTTTAAAGGGGCAAAAAATAGATCAATAGACAAGGTCCAGTACAGGAAATTTTGATAAAAAATTGCCACTGGAGGACTAAAGTGACCAGATTTGTCGCTTAGCCCATGGACTTTAGCAGTGGCTGCTTCTGTCATATATACCTTAAATAATTCTATTTTATTTCTTATATTTCCATGAATAGCAAGATACTATTGCTTTGTTTGATAAGAACATGCAGTTTTCATAAAATTCCAGTGCGTTGGCAAGGCAATTTTTTTTTTGCAGTGACAAAATGCCTCTTACACCATACAACAGTCAGACTCCCTCCCTTACCGGCCGCATCACGTGATGTAATACTTCATGTGGTGGGGTGGGGCCTTCTGGTGGTTCTGTGAACCCCCAGTCTGATGGTGATGCTCACTGTTGCAAGCAAAGTCAATAGGAAGAAATTGATGTAGCAGCAAAACACCTGGAGGGGAATTTAGGATAGTCTGAAGTGAGGTGCGGAGTGATCTGCGCTTGATGATGTCCTGCATGCGGACATCAGCGAGCACATTAAAGGGATTCCAGTCTCAGCGAGAGCAAAAGAGTTGCCAAAAGAGAATCCCTTTAATGCTCTCGCTGATGTCCGCGTGCAGGATATCAGCGAGCGCAGATCAGTCAGTCCAAAGTGAGGCAAACACTCCGCACCTCACTTCGGACTATCCTGAAGTGTAGCCTTGCCCTTATGGTACTACTTCCTTTTGTTAGTGATGGCTACATTAATTCTAAGGCTGATGATACATGAGGCTATTTGATTACATCATTAATCTACTCACAATTAAAACAGCCAAATGAAATACAAATCTAAGCTCACCCCCTGTAATCCTAAGGCGCTGATATGCATGTTTTGTTACTTTTGACTGAGCCTCCATACATTTATCTGCACTACTACTACAACTTCCAGTTTTATCTTTAGCTGTTTTACCATGAGAAAACAGGCTCACAGAATAGAGTTTTCTACTGGTGGAAATACTGGGAACAGTAGCCAGGGGTGCATAAGGTAATTAAATGGAAACTTAGGGCAGGTTATTACTAGACTCTTTTTTCACATTTGCTGCAGATAGAAACACAAACCTCCCAAGTTGTCTCAGATTTTGTAGGACAGTCCCATTTTTGGGTCCTGTTCTACCCATCCCTTTACCTGATGGTTAGCCTTACGAACCAGATATTACTGGTGCACAGCCAATCAGGAGAAAGTGGAAGATGCGCTGGTGACATCACTCTAAAAATGCATAGAAGAATCCACAGCGCTTGGTTCCAATCAATCAGTGATGATTAACACACTCCTTTGTGCACTTTAATGCTGCTTCTCTCAGAAAAGGAGTTCTCTCAATCACCAATGTAGATCAACAAAGAATTCTAGGAAATGGAGAGAGCGCAAAAAAAAAGCACTAACATAGTGCTTTACCAAGGTATAAATGATGAAAAAACAATATTATTGCCACCACCTGGGGCAATGCATGCGTTTGGTGTGAAAAGGGTAAAACTTATAACACCCAATTTAAGTGAACGATGGGATATAGTGTAATCTAACTGCTCACCAGATGTTCAAGATATATTCGCATATATTAAAAAATCGCAGACTTGTATCATGGATATCGCTCAGCCATAGTTCAGATTCCAGTAAGGGACAATCAGACAACTCCTCACAAGTAATGTTTTTTCATGTGAAGATAGACAAAAATCACATCGTGTGATATTGTCTAAAATTTATTCCAATGATAAAATAAAATAGAGAGATACTCACAAATGGAGCTTCAGTACATGCATATAAAGTACAGGGTAAGCGTTCAAGATCAACAGTCCATCAGATCAGGATCAGACTTGCTCTTTTTAAATCTCTGCTCTGCTCTACGCGTTTCGTGGTTATAAACCACGTCCTCAGGAGCCAACAGATGAGTCTCTCCATCACTCTAAAAATGTTACAATTGTCCCATAGGTAAAAGTAGTTACAATAACACCCACAACTACCACTACAAATAAGTAAGAGCAATGTCAACTAAGTCAGTAGCAAAAGGCAAATACAGTAATTCATGGGATAAACGCGACCCATTCATATGAACTGCTGAATGTATCCCCAGGTTCTATATTAGCAATTACAAAACTTCTGTAATTCTTTTCAGAGTTTCCTGCCACATTAGCAAACCTGGAAATCTGCAAGTTTGCTAAGCAAATAGCAGATCTTTAGGGAAAACTCTAGCCTGGGATAGATCTGTGTGAATCCACCTCATTATTCCACTCAGTCCCACCCCTAAATCAGTAAGGTAGGGGTCAGCATACTTATTTTTAATTAGGTACTTTAGTTACAAAAAAATAGTCCTGGGTGAAGTTTTCTCCGTGAGCAGTTACAGAAGTATAATAATGATTTTGGAGGTAAAATAGGAGGACAATGAAATGGAAAAAAAAATTCACAATATAATAAATAATTGTTTATTTTTGGTTAAATAGTGAAATATTAAAGCATTGTTTTTACATCCCCTTTAATGGTTGGGGTCTATATTTAATGAAAAAAATGATATAAGTCTCTGAGGGCTGCAGAGATAGAGAGAGAGTGTGTACATATCCACAATCCATCAGTTTTGCTCTGTTGCCACCCACACTTGTTACTGCTCCTGCATTAGGATCTCACAAGGGGACAGGTGCAATAAGTGGTGACTCATTCTGACACATACACCCATGTTACTGATTGATCTACTGTATTTATACTTCTGTATGGAGACTTGAAATACTGACAGAGGCAGCTGTGGAGTTTAAAAGTATTGGTTCATAACTTGCAAGTGTCCAGGATTCCTAGGGACAGTCCCACTTTTGGGTACTGTCCTGTGGTCTCTGCCCAACAGTCCAGATCTCCCTCCAGCTTCTTACCTTTATGCTGAGGTTAGGCCCCATGTCAACAATGCACAGGGAGAACTGGCACTGTGCAATGGACATCACTGATATCACCTGTGGAAAACCAATCAGAAATGCGCTGGTGACATCACTGCCAAGGGGGAGAGCTCTATTTCGCTGTAACCCCCTGGCATATTAATATGTAAGTTGGTTTAGCAAACCTAGGAAATTTCCTATAGATCGAGTTGATGTTAAGATTCAGAAAATATGAACACTTAGCTCCCAGGAATGCACAATGAACCCTTCCTTCTCTAGGCCCATTAGCAATTAGAGGACAAAGTAAAGGCTGATACAATTTTCAGTCACTGCAATAATTACCTTATACTTTTATATACCTTCTGAATTCCCTGTCTACTCTATTGAGTCAGTGATCTAATTATGCTCAAGTAGAATACCTACTGCAACTAGCTCCTCAAAAAAATGTAAATTTTGTATAATATTCTATGCAACAACATTTGCCTGAAACAATTGCTTGAAAACAACTTTCTTTTAAACCACCCAGCAAGCTGCAGCAATTGTCATAATATTTGAGCTTTAAATATCAAAGACAATAAATATAAAAAAATAATTTTTGACTTAACACCGCCTTTTATTCTGTTGCTAATCAACATTTTACATAGTATAATTTATAAAAGATTCCAGTTTTAAATGTGGGCAACTATAAATCTACGCGTTTCGCTGACATTTCTCAGCTTCCTCAGGAAGGACTGTTAACTTATCTCCTGAGGAAGCTGAGAAACGTCAGCGAAACGCGTAGAGAAACATCAGTCTGTGATTGTGAAACTTTGTACCCTCCAACCCTTGCTGTTTTAAACCTTTACTGTAAGTTTTTATGGAATAAATTGTTACTTTACATTTCTGATTATCACATGGTCTTTCCCTTGTTTCCTTTTGAGACATACAAGAAACCGACTCATCATCTACTACCTTGAGTGTCTAACTTATATGCACATATCCCAGTGTCATCTGGTGAGTGTTTCCATTAAGGGGGGCCAGGGTCCTCAAACCCCCCCTTGTTGTGTTCTGCACTTTTACAGTCATCAATAATTGCACAGTAGTGATTGTTTGTTTTTAAATTGTAAGCAGTCTGAGTTTGTCTACACTCCACTTTTTAACTGCACAGCAATTATTTTACAAATAATAACATCAATCACATCACTGTGTGTCCAGCACCAAGTACTATTCCTCAAACCAAACAATATCACACGAGGTTATCCTCCGTTTGTTTTTTTCACTCCAGCGCATCCTCGTTTCGTCTCCTACGAAAATCATTCTCTTCGAAATCCTTAAGGCAGTTGTGGCAGACTGACCTTGGAGGACTGCATGCAGGAGGATTTCTACTAATTTATCAACAGGTTTTTTCACCACAGTTATTTTGATCAATTGACTTTGGACTTACCTTTTATTCAATTTTTGGACTGGTTTTCTCGTTTCATTTGTCACACTATTGTGCTATATTTGATAATATTTAAGGTCAATTAATTGTTTTAGGCACTAGACCCTCGGATTTTCATCCATTAGCAGTCCTGGCCCTATTGGCGCCCTGGGCCTCTCCCCCTCCTTGTTTTTGATCTATAAAATCAGCAAAATGCTTGATCAATATGCCCCTTAGACTGTTTTGACTTAGCAGATGGTTCCATTGCTTTGATGTGGTTACAGTTGTTCTAAATGCTAACGATACATTTTGCTTAGAGACTTCCTTAGATAATGTTAAGACTTTACTATGGCTTTTTTTTTAGCAGAGCGGGGGCATGAAGCGAAGGTATTAGACTATACAGCCCTTTTCAAATCTTTAGAATTGCACAGCCACTCTGTTTGACTGGTGTGTATTCTCCTTGTTAATAAGCAATAAATCTTTCCTTGCTTCTTCTAAAATGAATCCATGTTATTTTGGTAAAGTATCTGGGAATTTCACTCACAAAAACTAATTTTTCAAGAAAAAAGTAAGATATTTTGTTGAAAATAAATAGGAATAAAATCCTAGATAGTTTTTGCTGCTTGGGAAGCTGAGAATTTGCTGAATCAGCCACATACATATGATTAGTTTTGTACTGGAAAATGCTGTGTGTTTTCACACTTTATTGCAAATGACACGCACCATACTTGTGTCGCTGCCACTCTCACCCTGCTATAGATATTCCAAAATTGCCTTTTGTGTCACAATGGTCTCTTTGTCTACTCTAATGTCTGAACTTCTGTTAGTATGACAAAGAGTCTAATCCAGGAAGGCTTGGACTGCGTGTGAGGGGAATTTATGGGTGCCTTTTGTGTGGAATGGTACATTCCAAACATATCAAAGTTCAAATACAACTTCAAAACCACACCCACCCAGAAACAAGTGGGAGAATTCTCAGTAATTGCCATAGGTTAGGCCACACCCAATAACTTGCCACACCCCTTTGTGCAAATAATCACAATTTAAATTATGCAGTGAACTGACATGCTTTATCTGTGTGAATGATAATTTCATACAAAGTGAAGTCACAAATGTCACAGTAAACCTGCACTGCACTCAGTACATTCATCATACCTTCTCCCTACAAGCAATTCATATGTATAGCAATGCACAGGTACAGAGACTATACTCTATCTATAGTATATTGGCAGCTCTATACTTTGTCACTTTGCTTGGAGCAATTCCTATACAATAAGAGCCTCATTCACTAAAGTGCGAATTTACCTGTCGAATTCACTTCACTACAATTTAAGTCGCATTGCATAAAATAGTTGCAAATTCACTTCTCACTACTGACTAAGTGAAGAATACAGGTGGACAGCAGCGATCGCTGTCGCATACGTAGTGTGGCGTAGTCAGGTGGATAGAAGTAGTATGAGAAGTCATGTGGAGTGAAGTGAATTCGACAAGTGAAGGGTAGTGACATCAGTCTTACTATATCCCACTAACTGTATTCTGTGAATATTCTCCCTATTCCTATGTCACCTTGTCCCTATGTTATGTTATTACTTAGTTGCAGTCGCTATTGTCACTTTTGAATGAATAGACCCTTATGTAACACAAGAGCTCTGCCATCAGCCTCCAGTCTGAAGCAGTTTCATTTGCACCTTCACACCATTCTGCATCTTAGTCAATAGTAGAAGTACCTGTGTATGTGTAAGCAAATTGATGAGAAGAGGTGGGTAAGATTGTGACTTGCGTAGTCACCCAAATTGGTCACGTATTCGCCACTTCGCAGATTTTGCCAAATAAGCGAACATGGGGAAGTGGAGAATAGATGTGAATTTACAGCGCTACACGACTATTTGGACTTTAGTCAATGAGGTTCTGAGTCTCTCAGTGACAGTTATATTTTAGTACAACCCAACTAAATTGTCCAAGGCAAATCATTTCAGCTTCCATATTGTACTCAGTTTATAGTTAACCAGATCCTCTACAATAATGGGGATGTTTATAATAAATGCTTTTAGAGGAGGCTGCACTGATTTGCTGTTTGCTTTATTTATACACAATAGTTGTATCCTGGTTTATACTTCTATAAACTTCACTAGTTTTTTCAGACTTGGGTAACCATACCATAGTCCCTGCCTTCTTTATTAAATTGAGTAGATGCTAGTAAGCTGAGTCACAGCCCATACCCAGAGGCAAGCAGCCGTATTTACTTACAATGATGTCTAACTAATAAAATAGTACTTCCTGCTCTGCCAAACAACAATAACTTTAAATTGGATTGGCTCACATTAAAGGACACCTAAAGTAAAATAATAAAAAAGGACAGTTAAAATACTTACCTTATACAAAGCCGATTGATTACAGTCACAGCATGAGCCGTGCTGTAATTAGCCAGCAGCCGAAGCTTCCCCCGAAGCCTCCTTCACAGCACTGGCTGACACAGAAGCCAGTGCGCAGCTCCTTCTTCCTGTTCCACCAGCTTCTACATCATCATGCTCATTGCGGGGAGCGTTCTCATTGGCCCCCGCAATGAACGTGACGATGTTTAAGCCCTGAAACATCCAAGGTGTAAGGGTGGGAGGAGCTGTGGCGCTGGCTGCCAATAAGCCAGCACTGTGAAGAAGCGTCAGGGTGGAAACATTGGGAGCCGGCTAATTGTGACTGTGACTGTAATCAATCTGCTCTATATAAGGTAAGTATTTTAACTGTTGTTTTTTTTATTTTTTCACTTTAGTTCTCCTTTAAGTTTAACTACATCTGTATGCAAAGTATGAACAGAACTAAAGAGTAAAGTTATCAAAACTATAGGACTGGGACTCATGACATGCTACAATTCTAGCCTGCCACTAAAACTTACATAAAGCATTTTGCACTAAGCCCCCTGCTGCCATAGTTATTCCACTGGTAAGAATAACTCAGTAGGTAAAACTGTTCCCATGAAAGCACATCACATTGTGTTCTGTGGTTTTCAGAAAGGTGTATTCACACTATGTCGACCATATGAGAGTATCTGTGCTAGATGCATCTTATTGCAACTGTTGTATTCCAAGTTGCTTAGTCAGGTACATTGATCTCTATAGAGCAGCACGGAAAGTACATTGATTCCTTTTTCATACCAACAGTATCAGTTGAAGGAAGTATTACATAATTTCCTGTCTTTTTCTTCTAAAATTGCCACTGGCTGACTTGCACTGATATAGCAATCTAATCATGTAAACTCGGATAAATGCATTGTCTTCTTAATTTGTTTTATTTTCATCCTGCTGGACCTGGATGCTCACATGTGGAGAGCGAAAGAAACCTTATACACTGAAGGGGTTATTCACTAAGGTGAGAATTCGACTGTCAAATTCACAAACAGCGGATTCCCATTGCAAATCCGCTACAGTTTCCCCATTGTAAAGTCGCGACAGTTTTTTAATGTTAAGGTTGTGACAATTTTCCGATAATAAAGTCACGACTGTGACAATATTCTCATTATAAAGACGCGACTGCGACAGTAGCAGCCTATTGCGACTGTCTTCATCTGGCGAACTCGCACCTATACGCAACAATTTGGACTTTAGTGAATAACCCCCTTATTCATTGACTACATATCGAATAGTCACGTAGAGCTATGAATTCGCATCTATTCTCCACTTTCCCATGTTCTCTTATTGAGCAAAGTCTGCAAAGTGGAAAATACATGACCAATTTGGGTGACTACTTGAGCGAACTTACAGAGCTCTTCACATGATTTTGCATGTGCGTGTGAACAGAGCCAGCAATGCGTGCGCAGATACTTCTACTATTGACTAAGCAGAGGAGTGGAGCAACGGAGCAAATGCGACTAGGTCAACTGCTCTGAATTCACCTGTTTGACTTCCCCACTTCAGACTGGCGAATTGGGGGTTGATGGCAAAGCTCCAGTATTGCGTAAGGTGACTATTCATTCAAAAGTGACAATGGCAACAAGACCTGGGGACAATTTGACATAGAAATAGATGTAATATTCACAGAATACAGTTAGTGGGATAGTGTGAGGTTTACATTACTACCCTTCACTTGTCGAATTGGCATCACTTCTCATAACTTATCATCCTACTTCTAACCGACTAAGTTCGCCACACTATGCATGCAACAGTGATCAGCACTGTCTGCCTGTTTGACAAGGGTATTCTCCACTTAGTCAATGGTAAGAAGTGAATTTGTGACTATTTTGCGACTGGAATTGTAGTAAAGTAAATTGACAGGTGAATTCGCAGTTTAGTCAATGAGGCTCTAAACCAGCGGTTCTCAACCTGTGGGTCGCAACCCCGGCGGGGTCGCGAGGCCATCCCACTGGGGTTGAGAACTGCGCCAACACCCGGAAGCACCCGCAGGAACCCTTCTTATAAGGGTTCCTGCGGGGTGACGTTGGCCATAAACGTCACCACGTGACGCGCGTACGTGATGACGTTCGCGGTTCTGAAAGGTTGAGAACCGCTGCTCTAAACAGCGATTCTGCTTTTTCATGCACCCTGATTATTCAGATTGCCTTCACAAGTTGTCTCCTGTATAAAAACAGCTGAAATGTGGGAATTAGCTAGAGTTCTAGAATGAACATCACATCATTGGCTGTCTAAAAGCGAAAAATGAGGTGAAATGATTTATTACTAAATCGTTGTCATTTTCGGTAATCTTCACACATGATCTTTTATAGGAAACTGATGACGTTTCTTTCAGAACCCGCTTATTTTAACCACATCCTGAATAGTCGTTTTACAGTAGACTTGTTGTCAGGGGATCCTGGGAATCGTAGTTCGACATTAGCTCAAACTGATAGAGACGATACAGCAAGACTGACAATGGAATACAAGATAAGGACCCTTTACTTTTTGTGTGTTAAGACGCTGGCAAAGGTCAAGAGATCGCGTTAAAATGCAAATTATTTGATAATTCATTTAGTTTGTTGAAAGTGTGAGGTTTTCACAGGGACAGACAGGAAAAGGGAAGGAAAATCCTACAGCTCCGAACTGAGGAGTCGAGTCCCTGTAGTACCTTCCCAGCTGTCTCTTTAATCTCTAGCACCGCCCCTCTAATCGTGGATTGTACCACAGCGAGGGGTGTCTAATCCGGCAGGCTACCGAAATTTAGAAAGGGGAGGTAACAGTATTCATGTGTTCCCCCCCTCCGCCTCACCAGGAGTGGAAGTGATTATGCGGCCAGAATAGTTCCCTTTCTCTGAATGAAAGGCCCGGGACGGGGTGAAGTGACATTATGTTAGAGCCCATGGGGGGCAGGGAAGGGTTTGGGCACAATGCGCGGACCGTAAGCCCATGATAAAGGGCTCCAGGTGAGCGGGAGTGATGCTGCTGGAACGGGGTATGTATGTAGTGCAACTCTGTAGCTTTATACATTATCTACAAGTACTTTTACATACACAGCAGCCGTTAAACTTAATACAACCTGGAGATTAAACTTCAGCTCTGCCTCCACCTGTGGCACAGCATAGGCTGACTACAACTCCCATGCTCCTCCATAAAAAAAAGATTGTTTAATAATATTAGCTAGGAAGGGGGTGTAGTTTCTCCTGAGCCAGAGGTGCCTTAATACTTACATTTAATATTGTTAGTGTGTTACTGAAAAAAGAAATGACACAGGCATCATGTAAAGAAGTGCAGTGTGACAGATCATACCAATGCTCCCATGTAGACTGCTGACTTCTGTTACACACATGTGAGTACAACTGAGAGGTATACTTATTATATACTATACACCACACCGCATGTTATAAAACAGCTTTGCTAATATATTTGGGGTAATGTAAACAAGTAAATGCTTTCACGGGGCATTTTTTTTTTTTGAATTTGTAGTTTTTTTCTTTAAAAACTTGTGCTGAATCGCAATAACTAGAGAACTGGCTGCAGAGTTTAGCCGCTTGCCCTGTTGTGATTCAAGTTCTCACTATTCAGCATGGTATATGTAAAGACTACATATGCTACTTTAAATTCTGAATATCTTACCTGGCATCATAGTGTATGTATACATTATATTCCTGCTGTCTCCAAAACATATGAACACTGCAGCCCATAATTTACATGTAATAAGCAGTATTTGGTTTTTCTGTCTGCTACTTTGAGTGACGTTGCATCATGGGAACTGTCATATTTCAATACATGGCAGAGTTTAAGACTATAATCATAGAGTGATACAACTGCCCCAGAAAAATTTGTAAAAAAGTGTTTAATGTCACACAGCGGGGAGTAAGTTTAATTTATTCCATATTCCAAAATAGCAGATTGTGTATTATAAAGGATCATGTACTCGACTTTCGTTATTTGTAAAGATGTTAAAACTCTCCCGAGAGTTTTGTGCCCTAGATAAAGGCATTTGGCCTTTGTGTCATGGAACTCATCACTGAATTTTTTAAAATCCTTAATAATGAAAGAGGAGACATTTTTCATTACAATTTAAAGAGTTGATTACTAGTGGTGTTCAGGTCAGGGCTACACTGGCTGTTGTACAAGAACAAAAACCATTGCTGGGCCCCTTTCTGAAGCACCAGTATTAATAGAAAGAAAAATCCAATTTGGATTGCTGTGGCAGTTATTACTACATAGTACTTGTAAAGATGTTAACTTTGAAGTTGAATTCCTGGTTTTATTGCCTCGTTTTTGTTTCCACTGGGTTAATATTTCCTGCCTTTGCTTTCCTTGGTATTTACAGATATAAATTAACAGTAAGTCACAATCCATTGACAATACATACTAGGAGCAACTATCATAAGATGGTCTCTAAATTTATTTATGCTCTCTATTGCTAGGGACTGTTTTTTTTTTTGTTTGTTTGTTTTTTTGTTTTTTTTTAGCAGAAAAAGGTTGTCAGTCCTGTCAAAGAGTGTAACAGAACCTAGAACAATCATTACCAGATTTAATGAATCATATATAGGTTTACTTAATGCGATTTTCTTTTGGAGTGATTTGATGGTAGTGGATGGGGCCTCTTGAAGAATTTAAGGTACTGGTTATTAATAGGACATAAAATAAAGGAAGATGGAAAGAAAATAGGATCTTCCATTGGGTATGGACATTAAGAGGGTTATTCACTAATGTCCGAATTGTTGTGTATAGGTGCGAATTTACCAGATAAAGACAGTCGCAATAGGCTGCTACTGTTGCAGTCGCATCTTTATAATGAGAATATTGTCGCAGTTGTGACTTTATTATGGGAAAATTGTCGCAATCTTAACACTAAAATATTGTTGTGACTTTACAATGGGGAAATTGTCATGGATTTGCTATGTGAATTCGCTGTTGGGGAATAACCCCCTAAATCTTTAGTCTGAATTCTTATAGCAAATCAGGAATGATCCTTCATTCTAGAATATTCTTTAATCGGTTCAAATCTCTCTGCCTATTTTTCCTCATTGCTGACATAAAGTTTCCATTGGACATGATCCTGTTTTAGTGAGCTCCTACTAGCAATTCTGTTGCCTGCTGTCCTGATTTTCCTCAGTAAAGTGTTTGTTACTGTTAGGTATATTTTTTTTAAATTTACAATTGACTTGTGTTTTGTTGCCATAAATGGTGTCACTCTCCTTTCAAGTTACCATAGTTGGGGAGGTTTAGAGAAAAAAAAAAGAAATAACAGTCAAGGTTAACCTTTGGAAAACCCTTTGTTTCTGGATCCAGAGGAATGCAAAAATGCAAACATCCCAGCATCTGCTAGTTAGAACTTGACATCCAGGTTGGCATCTTCTCTTTACTCAACTCAGGATCATTTTAGTTCTCTTGTTTCTAGTTTTAACTATCATAAATATTATCGCTATTTTTTATTTTTCTTTCAAGTATCATACATTTTGGAAAACTGTGTCCTAACCAAATAACATTTGTTTAAAGAAAATATAGCCAGCCATAAGCAGCCAAATATAGTTTTTTTTAAATTATTTTGATGCAGATAAATCTAGTTTATTTTAAAGAGGCACTAAAGTCTCATATATATTATCTGTATGGATTATTGCAGTGGTTTAGTTCTTCCTTAATAGCAGGATCTGACATTTAAACTTAAGGAAAAGATTAGCTGGCTGACATAGAATGCATCTACGTATTCTGAATGTGCAGGTTGTCCAGAATAATCCAAGGTAAAAACAATGCAGGGCTGGGATAAGGGCTGTACCAGACAAAAGAACATAATAAAAATTAGACAATGGCCCCCCCCTAGGGCGGAATAGGAACAGAGAAAGCAAGAGAGAACAGTGATGAATGGGGGGATGGGGGCAGGGTTAGACTGAGAAAGGAAGCAGCAGGAATTATTATATAAATGACAAGTGCACAGACCCATCCTTCCATTACAATTGCTACCTTCTTCCATCTGGACTGGGATGAGAGAAAAAGACCAGGGAGAACCTTGAACAAGAGGAAACTGTGAGAAGCAGAGGGGACCATATAGGTAGGTTATTGCCAAATGTGATAATATAAAAACAGACTGGAACAGATGAAGAGATCATTTATTTCCCTTTGAAGTGTAGTCATGTTATGAACTTTCCATGGAACTGCCTCTTGTTATGAATGATAACTGTCTCCTTTGTTTGTTCTTTGTTCACCTTGGAAGATGCAACAGAAACAATACCTGTAGCAATTTTATTGTTAAATTAGTCATTGGTCCCTTATTCATGATTGTGGTTTTTTTTTTGTTGTTTTTTTTTACTTTATGGATTGACTTCACGTACAACAGTGGGTTTCCTTGTGCCTTCAGTATTGGCTTATTATTAGAGATGGACAACTGCAAAGCAGAACAAACTGAAGGTTACATTATATGGGAATGTCATGAGTAGTGATCCAGGAAAAAGGCATGTGTGTAACAGAATGTAGATTTGTATATGTGAATGCACGTAATCGGAGTGGTCTCTCTTTGTTGGGAATCCCCTACCTTCATCAGTAGCCCCTATTCTTATTATGTGTCTTTCAGTGCATTACTGTTTGATTTTAGAAGTAAATGTTTGCTTTCCCTTCAGTTTGCCATGTTTTATTTCAAAATTGTGATTTTTGTCAAACCTCCAGTATGTCTCAAATGTCCCATGGTGTCTGCATGGGGGAGGGCAAGTTCGTCTTCCTTTGAACACCTTTTTATTAAGCATTTTCTCAGCAGAAAACTGTTATAGCATTGCTCAGAATATGATCAGTAATTCTTTAACGGAAATGAAATTCTCTTTCTTCTGCTGCTGAGCAGACAGTGGAATTTCAACTGTAATAATATACAGTAATATGGAAACCAAATGAACTGGTAATGAATTCACAGATGCTATAGTCCCTTAACCCAGTCAAATTAAATCTATGGAAGACCCTTTGTTTTCTAAAATACCCCTACAAATCTGTTTATGGATCTCAGTCTGCAATCAGTAGTTACTTATCCAATGCACAATTTTCACCCATTAGAATATAGATTCCTCCAACTGTTGTTCTTATTCTTAATATTAGCAGCCATGCTGTTAAATAGACCCCATCCGGTTCCATTGTTTTGTATGGGGCTTTGGATAATATTTATTCAGGAAGTGTGCCCAAAGGCTCAATAAGTTAAATAACTAAATATTGCCCTTTTTATGTTAACCCAATGTAGAATTTTTAAAAGAATAGACTGAATATATACTTAATATATAGTGACTATTATTGCAATTGATTCTTTTTTTTTATTGTTATTGTACTTTTAAGTGAAAGAATCAGAGATTGATGATTTTTTTTTTTTAATTTTATTTTGTATATTTATATAGCACTGACAACTTTTGCAACACTTTACAGAGATTAATCATTCGTTTTGTAGCAAAGCAGTTGCTAAACATGAGGAAAATATTCCATGGAAATTTTAAAACATTTTTATACATAAAATAATTGTAATGTGCTTGGCAGATCAGTTTATCTGTATTTAGTACCTATGGATTTGACTTGGAATGAAAACATTCCAGATGGCACAACACAGACGAGAAGGAGAAGGTGGCCGAGTCATTTCTCTATGCTAACCACCAGTGAAACTTTATAAGGAATGTGTTAAATAAAAAAATGACCTTTCTGGACATTTACAAGATAAGATTTGCGTTTCCTGCTGTGCCTTCTCTACTTTCTGCCATTTCAAACATTCCTGACAAGAAAAGTCTTGGTCAGAAGCAAATCCAGGACTAAGCAGTTTCACCAGAAGCTTATGCTTAACTGATTATTGGGCTTTACAAACAAGAAGGAACATGTACTGCAACAGTGATGCCCAACCTACAACCCGTGGGCCATATCATGCCCATGACGCGGTGCTATCCAGCCCATCCAAAGTCCGAATTGTTGAGTATAAGTGTGAATACGTCGGCTAAAGACAGTCACAATAGACTGCTATTGTCACAGTCGCATCTTTATAAATAGAACATTGTTGCAGTCACTACTTTACTATGGAAAATTGTCACAGTTGTAATTTTAAAATTTGCGACTTTACAAGTTGTGACTTTGAAGCGGCCCGTGACACTCGTGTCAGAAATTTATATGGCCCCTAGGCAGAAAAAGGTTGGGCATTACTGTTCTGGAACATTCTATACTCAAGTGCAGTAACCTATAGAAAGCAATAAAACGCTTGCATTAGTCTCACTGATATGTCACAAATCAGAGCTAACTGCTAATTGGTTGCTATGAGATACTGCACTGGGGCACTTTTTTCATGTGTCAGCATAGTTTTATTTTAAGGGTGAACTTGTGGTTAAGTTTAGTGAAGAGTTGAATTTGTAATGTTTTACAGAGGATGGTATATTTTGACATTTCAACGCCCTTACAATTAACACTTTGAGAGTTTGTAGTCTTTATTTAAACACAGACAAAAGTTACAATTACAAGAGGAACTCCAAACTCCACCTATAATAGTAACTTATTTTATTTTAAAGGGAAAGTGACAATACTTTCTTGCTTTATTTCATGTTTACATTAGACATATAGAAAAGGTTCATTTAAAAAAAAAAAATAAAGGTTAGTGAACCTTTCACTTTAGTAGCCCTCTGCCTGTACAGTTGAGATTTTCTAGGAGTCATACACCCTATTTATAAATAGAATTTCTTTCCCATTAGCTGCACATTGATTGGGGACATGGCATTTTAAGAGCTCTGTATATTCCTGGTTTGCTTATTTGTCCTTGTATGTAAGTGGCAGCTGTCATGTGATTTTCCATAGCTCAAGTACTCCATAGATCCTATAGCAACACTATTGTGTGTATTATGAGTTATATTGATAGCAACCCTGTACTTATTTATCTTTTAATGTGGACCTGCCACCTTAAGAAATGTCTGATCATCTTATAGCTCATATAGAAATGGGAGCATTTAATTCTGAAAAAAATTATTAATGCAGGTCTTGCAATTTGGTCACTGTTGGATTGTAATTTATAAGATCTGCAACGACTACTTACAGTTGACTTTGTGTGCTTGATGTTCATATTGGGAGAATTTAGGAATGTAGGGTAGCATACTTAAAGGGGAATTATAGTGTCAATACATACCTACCTGATCGATCTAGCAGCAGTACATGAAGCTCAGAACAATCTGTGCATGTGCAGTCTGTTAGTGTTGCCGAAACTTGGAAGGGGGCTGGTCTATGTGAGGGGACGACATCACTCACATAGACCCGGAAGTGAGGAGGAGTGGCAATGTATTCATCTGAGCTGAGGATGTGTAAATGCAGTGATGGCTAACCTATGACACGCATGTCAGAGGTGACACGCCGAGACATTTTTGCTGACACACATCATATTGCCATTCATACCACGCTCTCAGTAGGACAGTTGACCTGCCTTTGGATTTTTCTTGACACCACCCGAGTTATGCTCGTTGTTTTGACGAATTTTGACACGCCGACCACAAAAGGTTGGCCATCACTGTGTAAATGTGTATAGTGTAATGACACTATAGTTTCCCTTTAATTCATAGTTGTGAGTTAAACACTTTGCAGCATTCAACTCACTGGGTTCTTTTCCCCAAGTCTTTTATAAGTTGACAGGTGCACTTTAAAGAATATGACCATTGAAAGGTTTCATATCTACACAATGGAGCATATTTATTATAACCATTTATTTGCAGTCAGTTTTTGTTTCCACGGACTTTTCAATTTTCCTGATTTATAAAAGACTGATAAAATGCTTTCTCATCAAAATAAGTAGTTATCGATAAATATCAATCTGTTGACAGGGGCACACTTTTCAATGATTTTCTATGATAGTTTCTTCTATTACAGATTAATATCGATATTGATATACTTTTTCAATGGGAAAACATTTTAGACTCTATGGGCGAAATGTATTAAAAGTCGGAAAAGTCCACTGGTCTTTCCGACTTTACCGAGATTTTCCGAATTTACCGAGAGAAATCTCGTTTTGTTCTCCTGAGATTTCTTATGAGATTGAGTTTTTGAATTTTTTTCCATGGAGAGGTAGCTAGCCATACTTTACATTAGTAGCATGGCTACATTTCCATTGAAAATATTGAAAATTCGGGATTGAAAATTTGATCTCGAGATCTAGAAAGAATTCTCGCGAGAACAAAATGAGATTTCTCTCAGTAAAGTCGAAAAGACCCAGAGCGGTCTTTCCGACTTTAATAAAAGCTCACCCTAAATATCTAAAATCAGTAGTGTTCACTGTGCTGGAGGGAGTGCTCATTTGAAATCACAGGCTGGTTAATGAAGCATATAGCTCCACGGTAGACTGCATATTTTTGCAATAAACCTGATTGATGTATCTGTTCTCTGATGTCTACTTATAAAAGTGACCTCTGCTGGAGCCCACTCATGCTAAAGAGTGGATCATCATTTATTTTAGCCACTCAGTCCCTCACATACCTCATTATTGAGTAGTATAAAGCACTGTAATATTCATCTGGAAAAAATAAGCTGAATTTGATTGGGGAGGACATTAATCATCGTTAAAATCTTTACAGTTTTCAAGATCGATCAGGACCTAAAAGAATAATCACTGGAGGTAATGTTGAGAATTTTCAATGCTCCCTATGACTGTGCATTCTAAATTGTATTCTATTTATTATTCAAAAGCAAACTGACAAGTAAGTGACCAACAGAGACCTCACACTGGGTAGACCATACATGGCAGACTGCTGTTCTTACACAGCAGGTTTGGCAAGAAGAGAAATTAAACATTTCATCATGGTAATTAGCTTAGTCAGGTGCAAGACTTCGTTGCTCCATATAAAACTGATGATGCAAATGGCACTCCTTCATGTCATGGTGTAATGTTTGAGACTGTTGCAGAAAGAAGTGATGAAACAGCTGTGAGGGACAGGTTTTATCTCTTATTCAGTCATTAGTCTGAAATGGAACCCCAGCCATTCCTAAACTTCCCTTCTCACACAGACATATTTGTCCTGCATTGATGTTTTATTTCTTAGAAACTTGGGGGGGGGGGGGGG
>WMED01000928.1:2040-30448 GCA_019650415.1 Pipa parva
TGTGGTGCAGGCAAAGAAAACAAGCCCAATGCAATGTCTGGTGTGCTTTTCAGCCTACGGACTTTATTGATATAAATGGAGCATGTCAGGTGTCTCAGCTGCATTTTTATTGTAGCTACAAAATTTATACAGCTGCAGGCAGAGAGAAAACTGAACATCGTACAAGCCCTGGAATGAAAAAGCTTCTATATTACTGGCTAATGCTACAGTGATACTGGAAAACAATCTGACATTCAAATGCTAGATTACAAGTTACGCCATTTAAATTTAATTTACTTTTTACAAATGCAGTTGTGACTTTTATTATAAAAGTGGCTTTGGAAAGATGTGCTGCACTTGTCATTTATTCCATGAAACAGTACTGAAAGGTCCAATAATAACAGCAATATTCACACTTAAACAGAACATCACAGCCTCTCCTCTGAAATCTGGGCTAAGAATACATTGTTCTAGAAAGACCAGACTACTATGGATTAGACTACAACACAGTTTGTTATGTCACAGACAATGGATATAATAGACATGTTTATGTTCTACTGAACAATGTATTTCTCACAAGATCACTGCTGTGTCTAAAATCAGTCTCTCTACTCTGAACTCTACCCATTATCCTCTCTCTTTCCCAGACCAACCCTGCCTGAATTATTTTAGTCTCTGGCATCAACTGGGCCTTTGAGCAGTAGCCCCTCTTCTTGAACATATGTCCAAAGGTTTATCTGACTGTCCAACAGCACTTTATGTCACTTCAGCTCTGTTTTGTCTTTATAGCAGTGCCTTCATGCTTTTACCAGCATCTCTCTCTACAGGATGAATTAGTACTTGACAAATAAGACATATTTGGGATTTCTAGTTGATGTAATATTCCAGAAACGTTGGTTCATTAATTTCATATGCAGCAAGTCTTTAGTAAAGCGAAAAATATGATCTTTTTAAATCAAAATGATAAAAGGCCCTGTTGAAAAAAACAAGTACACTTCACGGAAGGAAATTTACTGGTGGTGATTAAGGTTAATCAGCATGTGCATCTGTCAAGCCATCACACCAAAACAAGTGTAATTATTTGACAATTACAAGTCATTCTTAACCCACTGAATTACCTTCCAGCTTATCCCTGATAACCTCAGAGGAAATTGTCTGGACACTTGACAGATTTACTGTAAAATCCTGAAAGAAAAGAGTCTACACCCTCTTCAAACCCTAGGCCTTTAAACACTATTTATTTAGAAAGAACAAGAGCTGCAGTGAGCAAGTAGGTCACCCATCTCATCCCTATTGAGTATCTTTTTTTTGGTCAACAGTAGGACTTCATTCAAGAGAGAGGGACAATTGTGAACTTGTACAATCCTTCACAATAACTAAGAACCATCGAGGAGAGGAAAGCGTGGAGAGGACTGATCCATAAAGTGGCCAAAAGTCGACTTTGACTAAATGGCTAATCATCATCATCACAATAACTGCCAGTGTAGTACTTAATAATAATGAAAAACATATTAAATACTAGTATTACTTTTGAAATTCGGCAATGGTATATTCATTTTTCAAACTCAAAGTTGCCTAATATCTTTATTTTACAGATTATTATTAACATATCTTTCTATGTTATTATTAAGTATATGTTTATTAAATGTAGTCATTCTTCCATGAGTTGCAACTGTGATAATTCAGAAACAGAAATGTAACTTGATGGTTGTAGCTAGAATTTGTCACAATGCCTACTTGTTCCTCTATGCCTCTAAGCTCCCAGTAACTCAAAAAATGGAATGGATTGAATAAAATTATGCAAAAAGTACTTGCGGTGGGGAAAGGTATCAGGTGGTGTTATCCTAACAGTAAAAAATACTGGGAAGCTCTGTGAATCATTAAAAGCACAAATAACAATAACTTCATTTAAAAAAATCTAGAATTATTTACAATTTTTAAATCAAATGGAAGAAATACAATAAAAAGCTTTTTTTTGCTTATATTTATTATATTAAGGACATTTGATACATTTCACCTTTTAACATTTCTAGTAAAAACTCTCCTAATTATGCCTAAGAAGTGGTCTTAAGGGCAGCAGGAGGTAATAGCAAGCAAACAGCCCCAACAGATGATTAAGGGGACCAAATGAATTCTGACAACTCAAGACAAGTAAAAAGCAGACTGATCTGCAGCAAAGCCAAAAGTCCACTAGCTTCTGACAAGTGTACTAAGTAATTTTCCCTAGCCAGTCCAAATATCACAAGTATATTACTTTTTTTTTTCTGACCATGGGGGTAATTCAGCATAGTCCGAACTTACCCTCCGATCTTTCGTCTATGCTAGCACAGACTGTTATGCGCTCGCTTTAAAGGGATTCCAGTCTCGCGAGGCAACTTGAGTTGAACCTCGCCGAGACTGGAATCCCTTTAAAGCGTTCGCTGATGTCCGCGCGTAGGACATCAGCAAGCGCATAACAGTCTGTGCGAGCAGAGGCGAAGGATCGGAGGGCAAGTTCGGACTATGTTGAATTACCCCCAGATCTGTAAAAGTCAAAAAATAACCTCACACTAGAAACAAATAAATTACATTTGTTTTCAAGAACAGCAGCAAAACCCCATTTTTACTCATTTATTTAACATTTTGGTGGTAATCACAGATGAGTGAATCAGTTTATAAACTGATAACATCTGTCGTGAATGTAAATTTATGGCTGATTTGAAGACTGATTTGTATTTTTCCAAACTGGAATCAGCTGCAAATATATACAATCTCAAGTGTAGCTCTCAACTTCAATGAAAATTAGTTTCATGACATGTAAAATGAATAATTTGAAACAAACTAATACCACTGCACAAAAGTAAAAGCTGGAGTAATATATTGCATATGTACTAGGTCTCCATATAGGAAGATTATGTGATACTTACATGGTAGGAGGTGGTGTCTAACACAGATGGGCTAACTACATCATGGCGGAGTGAATCAATCTGTACAGCAGGGATAAGAGCATAATGGCTTGGGCTAGTATTCTTCTCTGCCTTCTTTTTAGATTTTTTCCCAGTGTCTTTTTTAGTGCTCCTCTGCAGCAAATATTCTTCTTGGACTATTTTGTCATTGCTAATATATCGAAGAAGGGAACTTTCTAAGTAAAGGAAACATATAGCAAATTCTAGTCAAACATTTCATATCATATTGATCAAATTTATGAAGGTCTAAATCAGTGATGCCCAACCTTTTTTGGCCCGGGGGCCATACAATATTGTGACATGCGTGTCACGGGCCGCTTTAAAGTCAGGACTTTTAAAATCGTGACAAATTTTAAAGTAACAGCTGTGATAGTAAAGTTTCGACTGAAACAATATTCTCATTATAAAGACGCAACTGCGACAGTAACAGGCTATTGCGACTGTCTTTAGCTGGCAAATTTACACTTATACGCAACATGTCTGATTTGAGAATTGGGGCCGCGGGCCAGATAGCACTGCGTCGCGGGTCGGATATGGCCTGTGGGCCATAGGTTGGGCATCACTGGTCTAAATTGAAGTTACCTTTAACTCCCAACATTCTCAAAATGCAAAGGAGTCTGGGGGTTTGAGTTACAAACAGTTAAAGAGATTTGAGTGTTTATAATCTATGCCATGCCCTGCTTACATAAACACTGCAAATACAATACATTAGAAAATCCATGAGGATAATTGTATAAGGTTATAGCAATTCTGTAACAATGCAATAACGTCATTAAAGCTCAGTTAAACAGATATAGTAACAAGAACATATCTACCCTAAAGGCAAAATGTTGAAACTATATTAGAGGTTTGTATACATTCTCCATTAATAATGAATATAAAAGGCAATAAATAGGCACTGGAACTATAATAATTCTGCAGTGTCTGCACTCTGTAGGCAACTTAAACCTACATTACAGAACTGAACCCCTAATGACAAACACCAAAACTAAGCAATTCCTTTTGCAATTACAGCATTGTATATTTTAGGACGTTTTGCTTTTTGATCACAATATTGTGTAAAGGGAACTCACAGTGTGTTTACTGATGCAAAGAATACAGAGGCAAACTTTGCCAAGACACATAAATCCAAAGCAACCAATGAAATACTTACTTTTATTATTCTTATTGCATCAAGCCAAAAACTACTGTTTATTGCTGAAAGGGTAACCTATGGTTCTTGGTATCCTTGCTACCATTCCCTCTATACCATTGTGCTCTGGGATCCAAACAATTAGATGCCACCCGAGACCATCATTTTCCAGTAAGATTGTTTGGATGGGCTACTGCCAGAACACTTGGTAGCATTCTCTACTCACTTCCTTATCCACTATGTAGTAAACTAGTTTTGCATTACGGACTTGTACAATAAAATATTTACATAAATTAATTCACAAGGAAGGCAAAGATCCAGAATATTGTCAAAATTATAGGCCAATAAGTTTATTAAATGCAGATCTCAAAATTTACGCCAAGATACTGGCTAATAGGCTTAAGAATGCTCTCCCCCAACTAATAAATAAATCAAGTGGGCTTCATCAAGGAGAGACAGAGCCCTGACGCTACGAGACGCAGTATTGATATCATCCACTGGAGAACACACAAGAATATACCAATGTTAATGCTTTCATTAGACGCAGAGAAGGCGTTTGACCGTATCAATTGGACTTTCCTCCAAAGAGTATTAGAAAAGTTTGAGATTCCAAGAGACTTCATAATAGCTACGCTGGCTCTGTACACTCAACCAACAGCAATAGTGAATATAAGAAGCTTTCATTCAAAGGAATTCCAGATACGTAATGGTACGAGACAGGGGTACCCTCTTTCTCCGCTGATTTTCGCCTTAGTTATGGAACCACTCGCCCAAAAAATAAGAGAAACATTGACAATAAAAGGTATAGAAATAGGTTGAAGGGAATATAAGATTGGACTGTTTGCCGACGATGTGATACTATACATAACCCATCCGCAGAGCTCTCTTCAAAGTCTTTTCCATATTCTCGAAGAATTTGGCCACATCTCTTTTTACAAAATTAATACTTCTAAAACCCAAGCCTTGCCTTTCGGAATACAACATCAAACTATAGCATCCTTAAAGAAATCCTATGAATTCAACTGGAAGAACAATTCTATCCAATATCTAGGTATCCAAATAGCTAAGGAAACATCAAAAACAGTAACCGAAAACTGCAATAGGATATCAGCGGTGATAGATCAGACAATCAATTCCTGGAAGACTCACTACATCACAATAACAGGAAGAATAAATGCAGTAAAGATGCTCATAATCCCAAAAATTCTATATCTATTCCGTACATTATCCGTACATATACCGAAGGATTACATAGAAATATGGCAAAAAACAATCAATAAATTCATATGGAATAGTAGGAAACCTAGAATTCCAAAATCTCTTCTCTACAAAAATAAAGAAAAAGCAGGTCTATAAACTCGAGTGCTCTCGCCGGGAGGGGAATCCCTTTAATGCGCATGCTGATGTCCGCGTGCAGGACATCAGCATGTGCATTTCAGTTTTTCCGAAGTGAGGCGAACACTACGCACCTCACTTCTGAGCAGAGTGAATTCCCACCTTTGTCACCAAACTTGAAACTCAACTTTTAAACGCAGCCAAGATTCTAATACCTGTGCACTGGATAAACACCTCGGTACCTCCCTCTTTAAAGGAATGGATCACAAAAATATCAGAACTAGCAGAGTTTGAAGAATTATCCTCACACAACCATAAACAGAAATCTGAAAACCAAATAATTTGGCACAGATGGTACCGCTTCACAGAATCAAATAAATACAAAGACATTATAAATACTTGCTAGATGATAAATAGCAAATGTAAACACCTCACGTGAACACAACCCCCACCCCCCTTCTATACCTACTTCTCCCTCCCCCCTCCCCTCGCCCTATTCGCCATTTTTCTCTCCCTTATATCTCCTTTCTCTTTTCTACTCTACACTTTCTTCCTTATCAAGACTAAACAACGAATCTCATTAAGAAGACACACACACAAATCAAGACAGTCCAAGAAGATCATTAAAATAACGGTCTTCATTCAGACAAACTTGTATACTATAACAGCACTTAACATTCAACATAGAATTTAAACTATCTTATTCGATAAAACTGTGCTTTTATTATCTACAATTGTTTGTAAAATGTTCATACAACTGTTACTTAATTGCATTTCTCTCTTTTCTGTATTCAATTTTATAAAACTAATAAAGATTAAAATATAAAAAAAAACAAGGAAAAATGGGAGGATTGGCCTATAGGTCAGGATTAAATCTAGGAAAAAGCATTCGTATTAGCAGCTGGTAGATTAGACTACAATTTAAACTGGCCCGAAGGCTCTCTCTCAAATATGTTGGAAACTATTTTATGAAACTAGAATGAGTGTTGCATGATACTATTTATGGTTTATTGTATTTTATTTTTTCTTATCTATGTTCATTTGACTTTAAGATTAAAATGATACAATTTGTTAAACTGCATTTGAAAATCTAATAAAAAACTTTGATAAAAAAAAAATATTTACATAAATTATGAAAATGAATGAAACATCGAACATTTCACCTGGCATGCAAATCTATAGAGGACGAGCCTCCAAGTTGAGAATTAATTAATAAAGTTTTCCCCAGTCAGGTGCCCTGTATTAACCAATAAACATCTCAACTAGTCTTTCACTGCTATGTCTCTGGCCAGTCTCTAGACAGTCTCTGGGTTATTTGACATCACATCACAGGGGATCAGTAACAGACAAATGATAGCTATGTACTAAAGTGCACACGATAACATTAATATCTTTTAGAATGAAAATATGGGCCTAAAAAGATAATATTTACACAAATTAAAATTTCCCAGAAGCCCACTAGCTAATAACCAGTGCAACATTTTGGATAGTTGGAAAGACCGGCAGCGTTCTTTCTAAATTTAATACATTTCGCCCAAGTGTTAGCAATAACACAAAATCACCTACTGGTATACTAGATTAACTAGAAAGAACAAGCACTGCTTAGATGAGTAGATAAACTGTAGCCATGATAGTCCATTCATCTCTGCACTTTATTTTACATTTCACAACACATATTGTAATTACAGTTAGATTTTACCTGGCTTACCTCTTCTACTGTCACGCTTTATCTTATTAGGATCTTCATAATCGCCAACCCAGTTATATTCCACAGGCATAGAGATTGGTCGCAACTTCCCTGTAAATAAACAATTAAATATTAAATTAAATATTAAACAATACGCAAAACAAGTCAACCAAGTCACTGCAGAGCAAAGAATAAAAGGTAATAGTAAAGTATTTTTTGCAAACTCTGAGAGAATAAATGCACTAGGAATTGGATAAATACTGTACTAGAATGTTCCAGACCACATGATGCAGAACTAACACACTTACAAGATGTCCACTAACCCAACTTTCTAAACCCTAGACTGCAAGTTACACTGGCAGATAAAATACTAAAATTCTAATCCTAAAAAAGCTACATATGAGGAGGGGGAGGGGGGGGATAAAAACACACAAGGGTGGATGTAACAGTATTTGTTGTACTTTAGGGAATTAAAACTTATTTGTTCATTTTACGTTGGCCATTTTGATGTTCTCTTTTATTCACCTTTTTACATACATTAATATTGAGCATGATATGGAGATGAATATATAATTCCCTATCTCAGGCAAAACCACATTACAAATGTAATACCCAATTCACTGATAATCATTTTAGGGGTAACAGCACCTCAGAAAATAGATCCCCTCACCCAAAAGTGCAATAAAGAACTTTTGATCTGTCTGCACATCTGGCACTGCTATCTTGCCTTAAGGCATTTTAAACTGCCTCTCCTATATACTGGAGTGCAATATTATATCTGATCTATTGTATGAATGTCACACCATTCACATACAGAGCTGCAGCTCTATGACAACGTGTTACCCAAACTAATAACAGAGAGATTGTAATTCTATTGGGCAGAACATAATCTGTCAAAATCATGATGCGTGGAACCTGTTATAATACCCACGGGTACTGAAATAAGCTAGAATGGTAGTTTAGAATCACATAAATTGTTCATTCTGACATAAACATGTACAGTTCCATTCACAGATATAAAATCTTTCTCTATCCTAAAATTACAGTACAATCAGCCCAACCAGATAAGGGTAACTTTAAATATGGCACCTATAAGTCATATTTTTGTTAAAGATTTCCAGGAGTCTATTATTAAGTGTGCATTGTGTGTACTATGTGTGTGCATTAGTGAAAAAAGAAAATAAGAAAAAAAAAACAGAGCCAATCCTGATGAATAATTTGCAAGAGTGGAGGTGTCTGGGAAGAAACTGTCATAAATGCTTCTACTGAGTGTCCTAGATATTTACCTGCTGTTTTTAGTAATAAAAAAAAACATATTTCAGTTATTTTATATATATATATATATATATATATATATATATATATATCTATCATTTGCAAACTTACAGAATTCATACTTAAAAATAACTACTTAATTTTCAATAACAAAATATACGTACAAATCATGGGGACCGCTATGGGAGCTCAGATGGCACCCCAATACGTCAACCTTTTGATGGCGGATTTTATCCTTGCTACCAGCTGCTACAAACCTTATAAGTACCTCCACTACATAGATGACATCGTCATAATATGGACCAAGGGTGAAAGGAGACTAAAACAATTTAACTCCTTTCACCCCAACATAAAACTGAAAATGCATTACTCTTCAGAGTTTGTTCCCTTTTTAGATACTACTGTCACTTTAAAATAAGGCAAACTACCATCCTCCATTTATAAAAATACCCACAGACAGATGTTGATACAGACACAGCTCCAGTTTTCACCCTTCCCATACTAAACAGCTCATCATCTAAAGCCAAGCTATAAGATATCACAGAATCTGCTCGAACACAGAGGACCGGAATGCACACCTTATCACACTCTCTAAGGTTTTTCGAGAGAAAGGATACAAACAAGGGACAATTTCCAAGTTTATAAAATCAGCAACTAATATCCCATGGGAACACTTACTTTCATATAAAAGTAAATAACCCTGCACACGCATACCCCTTCTATCAGGTGATAAAACATTAAAGGATATCTTCCCTAGTCCCAAAAACGAGGGAACAAAACCTTGTAAGAAAGATCATATATCTTCTTAACTTAACTTAGTATTGCTTGTGACTTGATAAAGAGAAGACTGACTTCTTGAAAGCTCTTCTACTTAAAACGAATGTTAGTCCAATAGAAAAAGGTATCACCAAGTATTGCAATACTAATTTATATATATATATACACTTTTTTATAATGTAAAGTGTTGTATAAGGACAACAGAATCACCTTGAATTTCCATATTGTGTATAAAAGCACTTAGTCTGCAGCCTCATACCTTTATATGGTAATGAAACTTCTAGGTAACTTCTAATATCCTCATAAATTACAGACACTGAGCACATTATTCCCTAAATAATAGATGACAGATCAGTAGTTACTGCAATCTTAGATAGTGAAAATTGATGGTACACTTACCTATCACTCACTCTACTAAAATGTACAATTTATTTATGAAACCCCCCCCCCCCAGCAACGTTCATGTTTATTTGATGGAAAATACTGTACTGTAGCTCATCAGCATGGACTGGATTGCATGGGAGGGAGTACAGACAAAAAAATCTCCCATTTAAATAATATTTACTGTGGCTCCACCCACAAAAATGTCTCCTTTACTTAGTGATGCAAGTTGGCACAGTAAGTTTTTTTTCCAAAACACCAGCGTTAGTTAGAACAGCTGCTTGAAGCTTTCTTCTTAATAAAGATGTTCATAATGGCTTCGGCAATAAATAGGATACATTAAACACATTATGACTGATGCAGACAAAAAGGCCTACTTTTAAACCAAAGAGAGACTGCTTGTTCTTTTGGGGGGGAAAAAAATCAGCTGTTATTTTAGGAATAAATACCATCTGTGAATAACAGCCGCAGACATTCAATGCTACATTACTTGCAAGAATGTAAGAATGCCATTTGCAAAGTTTGTATCTAAGGACAGATGATCAAGGTACAAAAACCCCATTGCACCATTAATTTCAAGGTATAGTTTTGCCATTTTGTGCTGATGAAATGAAAGAAGATGTACTTTACATAACATAGCTTGTACTAATAAAATGTTGCTTTATGATACACAAACATACATTTGACTTTATGGGGTTATTCACTAAAGTCCGAATTGTTGCGTATAGGTGTGAATTCACCAGATAAAGACAGTTGCAATAGGCTGCTATTGTTGCAGTCGCATCTTTATAATGAGAATATTGTCACATTCATAACATTAAAAAATTGTCGCGACTTTACAATGGGGATATTGTCATGTATTTGATATGGGAATCCGCTGTTTGCAAATTCGACAGTTGAATTCGCTCCTTAATGAATAACTCCTGTGTCTATGCAGTGCCTTCTGCTCCCTTGCCTCAGAAGTGGGATTTTGATGTAAAACTGCTTCTGAGCATGCTCACCTCAGTGAGTTTAAACATAAAGCAGGAATTGAAGATCTTCGCACAGTAGAAGAGATGGGCTTGATAGTGACAGCAAGAGGCAACAATGGAGAGTAAAGTCTCAATCAGTAAGTATCTTCCCAATTAAGAATCACCTCTAGATAAAAAGAGCTTTAGTTTCCCTTTAAGATTATAAACTCTAGGAGCCAGGGACTTCCAACCACTTGTAGTATTCAATGACTGACACACAAGATGTATTTTTATATCTCCTTATTTATAAAAGCACTTTTTCCATGTCTGAGTATTATAAATATTTTATGTAATGTTCAGTGCTGAGTAACCTAACAGTGCTAAATATGTAAAAATATACATACATATTATTGAAATCTATCTGCATTCTGGTTGAATGTTGATTGATTCATCTGTACATTTGTCAGTTTAACTATGCACCCCATGTTTTGCTCATATGTTTTTGATTATCACTAACCTGTAGTGGTCTAAAAATCTGCAGACATTTTCCAATAACATGGTCATATACACGCATGTAACGCTTTTTTATTTTGGGACTTTAGAAGAGAACATGATACTCAATACCTACCATATGTAGGCGTGCTTTCCCTCCGACCTTGCACACCAGTCCGTCCCTTGTCATATTCATAGCAATATAGTACTGCATCTTCTTCCACCACGTTAAAGCGTTTTCTGTATTCCTGATCAAGAAAGGAGTTTGGAGATTCTGATCCCTTTGAAACTGGTTTTCCAACGTTTTGTCTTGTCAGGTCCTCACAAGGCAAATTTCCCTTCTCATCTCTTCAGAAATCAATGATACATGAAAAGAAAATTTGGTTTAAGTTTAAATCCCCAAACAAATTACAGATGCTTGGCAAAAAAATATTGCAACTGGAGTATAGATACTTGTTTTAAGACTAGAAACATTCTTCTATGTTTTTTTAAGTAAAGTGACTAACTATGCAGTTGTTAGGACTTGGGAGGTTATTGTCTAAAGTCCGAATTGTCTCGTAAAGGTGAGAATTCGCCAGCAAAAGACAGTCGCAATAGACTGCTACTGTTGCAGTCACTTCTTTATGAGAATACTGTCGCAGTCGCAACTTTACTATGGAAATATTGTCGCAGTCACAACTTTAAAAATTGTCGAAGTCGTGACTTTACAATGGGAGAATTATCACAGTCACAGATTTGCTATTGGAATCCACTGTTTGAGAATTCGGCAGTCGAATTCGGACTTTAGAGAATAACCCCCTCTCTAAGAATTTATAACATATTTAGAATTGGTAGAAAGGTTATCATACCTTTCTATAGATTTATAAACAATTCCAAGGAAAATTTGAGTAGGGCTATATATATGGTTCTATTTTGGCAAAGGCCTTAGACATTTTATAGGGCACTTCACTTAAATTGCAAGGTCTTCTTCTTCAGGTGATTCATGTTTATTACATTTTGGTACTTCCCCCCTTAAACAAATACGCATCAAAATGGCCGCAGCCATACAACGTACAGTCATATTATTTCCTGCAATTAATTAAAAAAGAAATGAAAAACAGAAGCCAAACTCATCAGTTCAACACAAGTATCATACCTGGGAGTATAGGGTTCTGCAGGTGGAGGCGGAATGAATAGGTCCTGAAGAGCTGAACTGTCTCGTTTTGTGGGTGTGCTGATTGTGCTTGAAGGTGTAGCAGCACCACTGGTGGGACTTCTAGGTATGAGAGGCTGCAAGGAACAGACATCTGGGTTATATAAAACCCTCAGCTTCTTAACCTTACTGGAGAATTACCTTATTCTCATTCACTGGATTACTCATAAAATGAAGAAATTCAAGTTTCTAAATTTCTAAAAGTACTACTGTAAAAAATTATCCTTTTTTTTCTGCACCTCAGATGAATAATATATTTTGATATATTTTATAAACTTTCTTCTACACACATGTATGGACATATTGCCTGGTGCTAAGGCGCATTAAACACTTGCAGTGAAGGTCTCCATCTGTTTTCTGATTACCAGAAGTGCTCTTGGGAAACTAGCTCAGCAGATGCATGCAGTTTCAGCCCATATAATAATATCAAAAAACAATTTGCACACAGTATTATGCTTCCTCGTATAAGTTATGTCTAATTAAAGGTAAAAATATAGACACTAGCCTAAATTTAAATTAGGGGTGTGAGGAATAAGGTTCATATGTGGTAATGACAGCAGCATGATGCCGCATGGTTAGTTAGGTATGACCACTCTTGGCAGAGTTAGATCTCCCAGAGGTTATATCATGTGACCTTTGAAATTTAAGCCTGTGGAATGAAGAGATTAAAGTTCCTTCTGAGTCAGCACCTAGGTCAAACAATATGATTTGGAATATTTCCCAAACCATCTTAAACCTTAATAGTTACTTTATTTATGTAATCAGAAATCATCCTGTAATATGTGTATAGGCCAAAATGGTTAAATGAGATGTCTCCAGATTAATTGAGAAAACTGCTCTAGTAGTTGCAGCTTGCTAAAATAATCTTCAAAAGATCCTATAGTCATTTTTAAAAATCAAACCTATACACTGATGACTTCAGAAACTGATGACAACTTCTAAAGTAATTGTGTTTGACTTGGACAGGTCGTGGCAAGATGCTCTGGATCTCCAAAATAGTTAGATGTTGAAGTCCACAGTCAGAAAAATACTGGTTCTATAGCTTTGTATGAGAACTGCGTCAAGATGCACACATAAAATAGAGGCAGTGTGACCAGCCTAAGCTTACTCGCTATACAAAGTTAGAGCATGGGCAGTGATAGCATAGGTTCTACATTGGCAAAGTATGACATAAGAAGGAAAGAAAGTATATTAAGTTGAGGTTTAATACAGTGCTTGCCATGTTTTGGCAGGCTAGGACATATAACTGGCAGCTGGTCTAAGAATATTGACAATATCATAACAGTATATATATTTTTAATTTTAGATAATTGGATTGGAGCTGCATTGTAGAAGCCTGAAGCTAGTTCATTTGCTGTAAAAATGTAAAAGGAGAAATGAAGAAGACTTTACGACATCAACAAGTTAGAAATCTTGCATGAACCCACAGGACATCGTACAGGTTACACATTAACTTTGTTTAATTTATACTTTAATAAGTCTGGGTGGCATGTAGTCTTTGCAGGAGTGTCACTGGTATGGACGTAATTACTATGGCAAATTATTACAGTAGTAAAGACAAAACGATACAAAGGATATTGTTAAAAAAAATTAAAAAAAAAACATGATGAGAAATCCTAAACAAGAACACAGCTCAGCAATATTGTAACTACAAAATAATATTAGAACTTACGTAGATTGTAATTACTATAGGAGTAGACAAATGTAGTGATCTGTATGTCTGTCCATCTGCCTGTGTGTCTATTTGTTCTGTGTCATTTGAGAAACAAGTCATGGTACAACATGGATTAAGGCACAGTGGTTAAACCACAGTTTTGTAACACTGCTTGTTCTTTATTGATACCTTGATGTATATTAGTGCATTTAAAGGATGCACAAAGCAGCAGTGACTTAAATCTCAGAAACCAAATTGGATCGATACCTGTTACTGTAGGTCCTTGAAATTCATTACTATTGCCACCAGGGTGGTATATTATTTAGCACTGTACCCTTGGCTTCATCACTAATGTAGAAATCTACATTAGTACCCATGGAAACAGCATTATCTAAAAAGTAGTATTGCTGTATGTACTCTCATTCAAAAACTACAGACAAACAAGAGTATTTCAGTGATGTATTGAACTAGAGCGGATGACCCAAACACACCTTAATGTTATAATGAATGTTAATGAAGTTAGGAAAACAGCCACTGTACAAATAAGTGATCCCTTATTGTTTATCATCATAGAAAAGAACAAAGAGAAAAAAATTATTTTATGTAAAGTATGACTTCACATTAACAATCTGTGAATTTCGATTAATCAAAATCACATGGACCAACCACACGGCCATATGCCACAAGAAAAATTCAAATAAGATCAAAATGTAATTAGAAAATGCATTAAAAAGTTTGAAAAGAGCTGAAAGCGGCTTCTTTCAATGGGAGACAAGTATGTCTGCAGCCTATTCTACGCACCCAAACACAAGAATATTACTATATCACTATATTTTCTTTTTGTTTAGAGAAGATAGCAAGATCTGTAATTCATATTTTCAAAATTACAAAAGTTTTCACTTCAGCTTATAACTGTACTCCATAATATCAGCACAAATATACCTTAACTGTCCTGAATTTGAAAATACTGTAATAGAATATGCCTTCAGGTCCATACAGAATGTTCCGGAACACAGTGCAGCATTAAACATGTGGTGCAATAAACAAGAGCCCACAGCATTCTAAATCTCAAAGGTCTGTCTTAAAGGGCTTTAAATAAATGCACTGATGATTGCAGCTTATTTTTAGAAAAAAATAGCACAATTCTTTGCTCAGTTCATTGTCTGCAATCTTACACCTTTAAACCCACACAAGCAAAAAATTAACAAAATTGTTTTAACGCAAATTCCCAGGAGGGATGCGCACAGATTTAATTTATATTTTATCTTACTCGAGCCTGTCATTTACTTTGGTAGAATTATTATGATGGTAGGAGATTGAAAAGGATCTTTAAAAAAAACAAAAAAAATAACTTTAGCGGAAAAAGAAAAATAATAATGCACAATTAAAATTTCTAAACTTAAACTAAAAAAATAAAAGGTATAGAACTGCGCTAAGCGCATTAAAGCAGCCCTTGGAAAGGAGTAGAAATGCATGTTTTTAAAGAGGCACAAACATCACCTAAAAAAATCTCTATAGAAGATATTCATAAGAGGTTGAAATTTGGTAAAAAAAAGTTTTTCATTATTTTTCCACTTTTTGACCATTGTGCCTATCCCCGATACAACTTTCAGAATTGTAAATTTCAACATGCTTCTCATCCCTGACTTCTTTGATTTTGTCCCAACACTATTTAACAGATGATGATGGCTTCCATGGATTATGTTGTGGACAAAACAGATGCCCTTGCATGGATTACTTAATAGATGAAAGAGGATTGTGGGTGTCAGGCACATGGACCGATCTAACACTACTTCATTGGCCAGAAGAGAAGACAGCAATGTAGATAAAAGTAATTTTAACATATTTCAAATTTATTTGACAAGATTTTTAACTGTTTGGGTTTGAAGATCCCACGTGCAAGGGGTAGTAGGCAGCTTAGTTTTCTAAGAGGCCGTAATTGCATGGAGCATTTTGCATGCATGTAAACAGGTACTTTGACTATTAAGCAAGCAATGAGTCTGTTGAAGAAGCAAATTTCAGTAAGGGTGCACTGCTCTGAAGTCACCCACTTGACTTTATCACATCAAAGTGGCAAATTGGGGGGTTGATAGCGGGACTCTGGTGAGGCGTAAGGTGACTATTTGTTCAAAAATTACCATGGCGACTGCGACTAAATGACAACATGATCTAGAGACAAGGTAACATAGAAATAGATGTATTATTCTCTTATACAGTTAGGAATATAGTGAAGATGACATCACTGTACTTCATTGGATAAATTCACATCAATTTGCATGACTTCTCATACTACCTCTAATTGACTAAGTCACACAACGCATCCATCAGTAAACATTGTTGTCCGCTTGTTCGACAAGTCTATTCCCTACTTTATAAATAAGAAGAATTGAATACATGACAATTTAGGTGCATTTGACAGATGAATTCATCCTTTAGTCAAAGCCCTAAGGGTTCTGGGAATCAGAATAAATGTAAGTTTGCCATCTATCTATTTGCCAATTCCTAGTTTTACAGCTTTTAAAGAATTCTAAAGAGAGAAATAATCATTGAGTAAAATAATTGCTTCCATGACCTATTCCTGCTAAGCTTTCTTCTACCTCAAACAGATTAAAATGCTTATATTGCATTATTGGATGCTCCAGACCACGCTATGTCAGCAAGAGAGAAAACAATACCAGGATAAACCAGCTTTGGAGAAATAAATGTAAGAAGGTATAAAACATATTGTTATATTATTGTCTCTTTGCCTTATGAAGCTTACATATAACAAAAAGAAAGTAGCAAACAAAATATTGGTTTGAGTTAAACCATGATCAATGAAAGGCCTGGAAATAAATGATTCTATTGCAAAAAGAACACCACTCTAATTAATCATTGTGATGACAGCCAAGCATTCATTCTCTTAGGAATACTGGACCAGTGACAACCAACTATACAATCAATTGTGTGACAAAACTATAATATTCTAAGTTCAAGCATATAAATTATACAGTAAGAGCACATTTCTCTGTGCTTGGATCCTTATCAATTATTCAATAAAGCAAAAAAAAACAACTTGAAGATGGAACATTTTATAAAATGTAAAGTTTAACACATCAAAAAGGACAACTATTTTTTTGAGACAAGTCATAAAGACAACAAAGAAAGTAAACAAATACTCAAACCTCAGTCTAAAAAATAAAGAATTTCATTTGTTGTATATAGTATTTAGCTTTAAAATTGGGGACTTTCAGGGGACTTAATAAATATAGATTTTCTAAAGTACCACAGAAAAACAATGGGACTATACATACAACAGGGCTGCTATCAGTAATAATTAAAACAGAAGTAAAGGAATACAACTCATGGATTCACCTTTAGGCTAGGTTCACACTGGTGTATTATTCACAATGCACCATATGCTAATGTGAAAAAAACAAACAAACAAAAATAAAAACCACAAATACGCTCTGGCATATTTTTCTATTGTACTTACCAGCGACTGTGTGAACGCTCCCTCGGCGTTCACTGCTCTATCTGGCTAAATTTTGGGCACGGCGTATCATACACCAGCCAAAATGCAACACCCTGTGTTCCGGCGCAGCCTATGTGCATCATACGCTGGTGTGTCCAGAACTAGGTAAGGCCATAGACTTTCAGAGAGCTGTATTTTTTTTTCCGCATAACACGCTAGTGTGAACCTAGTTGTAATTACAATATTTTTGAACAATCCAATAAAAAACAATATTTTGCTACAATCCAAATAGTTATTATTTTTCTGATAATACTATCCCTTTAAGGGCAAACGTACTATTTTATAAAGGCATCCTCCACATGCACTGACTTTTAAGGAGGGACAGCCCCTTTATTTGGTGCTATAACACAACTAAACACACCAAAATCCTTCAAATTTTCTACTTATGGCAAAGTTTGCACTTTTTTTTTTGGGGGGGGGGGGGCAAAGCTCATCATCCGTAGGTGTATAGGAAAAGAAACCTTTAAAGAATTTATACCTTATTGTTGCCATTTTGGCAAAGTTTAAACCAATGTCTGAAACCTGCATCTCTGTTGACAGGTGTGGATCTTGGAACAAAACAAGGCCAAAATATATATATATATATACATATAATATATATATACATACACACACAGTCAGTATAGTCTGGATACAGACTAGCAGTTGTTCAAAGGACAACTATAGCCAGATTACATGCTTATATATGATTTACTATACTTTAGTCAGTAAAGGTACCCCCACCCCCTGGCCAGTTTAAGGTAGCGCTACCTTAGGCTAGGTTCACTCTAGTGTATTGTGCTCAGCGTATTTTTTAAAAATTGTCTGGTGAAAATATGCTGAGAAAGGTGGGAATTTGCCAGATAAATACAGTTGCATCTTTAAAATGAGAATATGGTCATAGTTGCGAATTCAATATGGAAATATTGTCACAGCCACAACTTTAAAAATTGTCACGGTCGCAACTTTACAATCGGAGAATTGTCATAGTCATTGATTTGCAATGGGAATCTGCCATTTGAGAATTCAACAGTCTGATTCGGACTTCAGTGAATAAGCGTTTATATAAAGTACTATACTATAAGGTATAGTAAAGCGTATATGAACATGGGATCTGTCTACAGTTCTCCTTTAAGACTAGATGCTGAATTATTCACAAATGACTAGTGATGGGTCCAGACTGAAATCCTAATAAAAACTTATTAAGAGATCTAAATAAAGCAGATAAGGTAACCTTAAATCTATGAGAAATTTATCCAAATTTGTCAGGTTGTCAATAGAGGGGAACAAGAAGCTAATTGGAGGATAAAGAAAGAAAGGGATTGTAGTGATTTGTTTGTGTTGCCAATTAAGTAAAAGCACATAAATTCATATGGGCAAAAGGAATATAAAAATTAATTGAAGGTTTTAAGCATACTTAAAGAGTGCAGCCTCTATTTTACAAGTTGTCTACATAAGGGTAATGTTCACCTAGACCAGGGGTGGGCAATCACTGTTACACAGAAGAGAGACCAGTGGTGCAGTGAATAGTAGTACATTTTCACAGCTAAAAGGATAGCTATTCTGCCCAAATACATTTGTTTTTCACTAGCCTGATTACAATGCGAAGTGCTTAACATCAGAAACCATGTGACAGAGTGCACAGCATCAGAATGCCAAAGTATTAATATCCCAATACACTATGCCAACATAAGCAGCTCAAAGAAACAAACAGGCGAAATTGTAAACGGAGGTCTAATAACCCATGGCAACTTAGGCTGGTTTTCGTTCTTACAGTTCCCAGGTACAAGGTAGCATTGACTGATGACTATCTGCTATGGGTTATTAGACTTTAGAAAATGATTGCTCCTGTTGATGTAACCCCCCTTTTTAATCCTAAAATGAACTACATCACAGATGTTCTGCTTAATCATACAGGAGTCATATTATTCAACAATTGGTAGATGTAACATTAAATCACCTCTCTCTACTAATACCGTGTTTCTTTTAGATGGCAAGTGTTTTTCTAAAATTCATTCAAACTCTACATACGCTATTTCAAATTGAGACACAACAAATACATTTTGCAAAAATCACTAAACTAAAATTGTACAAAATTGTCATGATTTATTCCTGACTTAGAAATCTTTGAATCCCCTTCTGTATAATCAGAAAAGAGACATAATCAATTAGAACATCCGTTGATACAAGATCACAAGTCACACATACATTAACATTGCCAATAGCAGCTTTGCCAGTGAATGCGAAGCGCTCCTCTGACTAAAGTCATTATACTGCTTGTTATATATATTTCTTTTTTTCCCCTCTATATATACACATATATACACACATACTTTTTGGGATGTATACAATTATATACAGTATTTTCTGTTTTGAGAGATATGGGCACTGAATTCTTTAATGTTTTGTCAACTTCATATTCAGCATTCAGATTCATAAAGTGACCATAACGTAAAGGGGGTGGTTATAGCGAATCCCACATTTGAGATATACTGTGCCCCACATCTTATCTTTCTGTAGGGCAGGGTACAAGTGACAGAAACTTAAAATTTCCTTTAAAACATCCACCAAATTCTAAACATGTCTTCTAAAATGCAGCATTTTATCCGAGTCAAACCACTCACCAATAAGAAGGCACCTGCTATAAATCAGCCTTGTAAGCAACAGTCCAGAAAAGTGGTAAACTGCCATATTGTTATAACCTTACCATTTTTTATTGCTTCTAAATCATGAGAAAACAAGGACTGCTTGTTTTTTTAATGTTGCCATGTCACAGAATTTTTCTTTTGCTAACTGAACATGTAATAGAGCTACTGGATATACTTCATAAGAACAATTCATTCTATTTCTGACATCAAGGTTCTGTTGGTAACAAATATAGTAACTAGAGGGCGCTGCTCTATAGCTATCTCAAAATCTCTTCAGGAAATATATATGGTATTTCTCCAAACCCCGACCTACTGTAACTTAAAACAATAGGCTTTACAAACAATTACCACTTGAGATAATGGGCATATATTTATTAAGAATGGATCAGATAATTTCTAAGACTTTGCTCATTATTCAGAAACAATCAATAAAAAGTCATTTGTCTATAATTACCCCCAAATAGGTACTTTGATTTCACCTAACAAGAAAATATATTTGACAGAAGCTCAATTTGCCAAGGTCTAGTAACTCCTAGCACCCAACCAGATGATTACTTTTATTAAACAAACTGCAGGAGGTCCATAATTGCCAAGAGTCTGGTTGGCTTCTAGGAGTACCTAGAATTTCCACTTTGAGTGCTTTTAAGAGCTGAAGATAAAATAAAAATCTGGGAATTTATTCAGTCATATCCTGACAGAACATGGACGTGTGTTTATTCCCTATAATAGAGGTATAATTTTTTTTTAAAAAAACCCATAAGACAGAAAGAAAAGAAAATCACTTGTACACTTTGCTGAAAATCTAGTAACTGGAGGTTGCTTACTGATACACGTGTCCAGGAATAAGCTTTCATTTCCTCATCATACCACTAAAAAATAAGAGGACACATTATCATTCAGTTGTGGTTTCAGAAAGAATTCAGTGGTTACTTGTCTTGGTCAGCAGGCAAATACATATTTAAAGCTTGACTATGAAATAGCCTTTTATATGTTAATTTGGGTCTCTCAAGCAGCTAAATTAGATTACTTAATAAATAGCCATGACATCCAAAAACACCTTAGACTGAAACCATGATTAATTTGTGCCGCACTGAAAAGGAATGCATGCTTATTACCCATAAAGCTTAGGTCACTGACAGCTGCATCACATGGTCAAATTCTACTGATGAATTCGAGCAAAATGAAGCCATGAAAAGGTTAGGTGGGGGCCACAGGAGCATGTCATTGCAAAAGTAACTCTCAAAAGCGTAAATTGTGATGTTTACGCTGCTGAGACAAGGCACATTAAAGCATAACAAGATCTAGCTTATGCTAAGATGATATTGCATGACTTATGGATTAAGCTTTATTACCTGCAGAGCAAGGGGCTTCCATCTCATATTTTTCAGTAAAGCTGGTGCTGAGGTAAGCATGCTCTGAGGTCGCTTTTTCAAAGTTAAGATAACACCACTCGGGTCCTCTCGCAGTGCATTCACCAAATTTTTCAACTGCCACCCCACCTGGTAAGCAGCAAAATTATTACAATATAATTGAGGCACAGTATTCATATAATGTAATGAGCCCCTTTTCTCAAAGAAGAGGGGACATGTGACATGAATGTTAATTCTGTAAGCCTAATGGGCACAAGCAAGGAAAGCAATGGCTATTATTATCTTGAACTTTATTTGTACAAGGAGGCATAGCAGGCATCATTTCAGTGTAATATGCAGATTCTACTTCCTAAAAGAAACAGTTGACATGGTTTTCTTGCAGTTAACATGGTTTAAAGAGCTTAAATAAAGAATATAAATTATTGAAAGAAAGTCAACTGCAGTTGCTATGCCACACATATGATGTTTATTGGCAATTACCATGGTAACGTCAGCATTTTGCATTAGAATCCCAGGTAGGTATCAAATGTGTAGAATTAAGACCTGTGAAAAACATGGATTAATGTGAACAGTTTTCTCAAAAGAAACTAAGGGCCTTGAAGGGTAATATATGAACCTGGGCAATCATTCATTGAGGTATAGTAAACTATAGCGACCAACATGAGGATCTCTTTCACTATAGCAGTAAATACTAACTGCTGACTGGCCGCCAGGTGTAACTAGACCTTAAAAAATGAATGCACTTGGCGATACACATCTCTGGGTATTCAAAAATTCTGGTTAAAATATGAAATATCAAACCAGACAGGTTGGTTGCAATGAATTTAGCGGACAAGCCATAGCTTAAACTGTTTCATAGCAAATTTAGGAGAAAAACTCCTAAACTCCATATATTTCAGCCTATGTGGTGTGTCCTTTAGTCAAGGACCATATTGTCTGTTTGTATTAGTGCTCTTTAATCACTGGTAAAAAACAACATCAAACACTAGTGTGGCTCTCCTTAGAAATCAGTGAGATAGAAAGCAGCTCTGATAAAAGTAGCCTGTGTTGATTTAATGTAATAAATTACAACCCATTCTTATTGGCTATCTTTAGGGTCAGTCAGGCCAGACCAATGGTCCAACGCCACTTTCTTTCCATCCCTATAATGGTTTAGTGTCACTGCTCCTCTGTTTGCACAACTTATCTGAATGCAAAAAGCCAACATTTGACAGCATAGGTTCTGTATGTTGGCAAGACTCCCTCTAAAATGTATGAATCAGAAAATTGAGAAGGCAGTAGATAGTGTGTGTTGTCAGTATGGCCTCATGTCAACATTTTACATTCAGATGAATGCATTCTGATAAAATAATGGGTTTGCCAAAACCTTATGGCGAAAAACACAGAATTATTAAATGCTTGTCTGGTTTCATCCCAATAGTTTAATTGGAGGACATCACCATACATATTGATACCTTCCATACTTCCATGTGACATATAATTAAAGCCAGTTTGAAGAGCATATAGAGAATGCACTATAGTATAAGTATCCATACAAATAGTGGTAATTGCCTACAAATAGTAATTTATTTTCAGTGATGTAGTACAAAGTGCATAAAATAATCAGTCTAGGATTACACATAAATGCATCTGAGATATAGCAGAAATCTAGGAGGTCTGGAAATGTAACATTTTTTTATTTTCACTACTTACATACTGTACATGATTTAATTGCATATTTCCAACAGAGGATGAAATAATAAGGAAGGCAATAATTATATCAGTTATGTGCCGCAGCAACCAAAAAAAATAAATGGCTAATAAAAATAAATACTGTTATCTACCTTGGTACCAGTAGTATTTATAAACAATGCCAGTTAATACTGAAAAATTTTAAGAATAAATAGAAATAACAAAATTAAACTGCTCCCCTGTATGTTATTTCGCACTAGCTGTACCCGGCCACGTGTTGCTGTGGCTCAGGGGGGAATTCATGAAGCTCCGAAGTGAGGCGCGTAGTGTTCGCCTCACTTCGGAGCTTCCTGAATTCCCCCCTCAGTCTGGTTAAATGGAAAAGAAAGAAAAGAGAAAGCGCACGTTTCTAATATGTTTAATTTCACAATGCTTGTGGGTATATAATATTTTTTGTTGTTCCATTGTCTGTGCAGATATAGAGATTGTCTGGTTTGCTGACTCTAGAACACACAACATATAACTGTCCATGTTAGAAGCAATCAGTTTCTAGATCTAAACTGCACAATTCTAAAGATAACTATAAACCCCCCCAAAAAATATATACTAATAAAATATTTCAGTTCAAACACAGATCAATTGACACTGCTCAATCAAAAACATTGAAATGGAATCGTAAAATATTTAGTACATCGTGTGTTGCTTTTACATCCAACAGATGGGGCTGTTTTTCAAAAATAGCATGGTTTTACCTGTCACAGGTGTGACATCGATATAATATAGGTATATAAAAACAGGCACATATTCAAATGCAACATTGTGTCAAAATTTCAAAGCAATCATTGAAGAACTTTCAGAGATTTAAGATTTTGAACAAATGAACATTTACATTTTTATTTATATAGATTGAAATGGAAATTTATGAATTTCTAATTTTACCAATTTCCTCAATTTAAATGGTGTGGTATCATTGGAACTCCATTTGTGAAAAACGTTTCAAGGGAACCTTTCAAGTACTGTGGAAAGTAAATAATACAAGTATATGCAGCTAAATCTGCATAATGTTAAAAGTCTATAAAAATATATGTAGTAATCCCAGTTTGGGGCTTCTGTCCTGGACACTTGTTTTTACTGGTTTGTATATTTAAGTAACTACAGACTACATTACTCTTATGTGCTTCAAAACAGAAACTAAAATAGCCTCAGAATGTGAATCAATGTAACTCTCTACACTCAAGTCCAACGGAGGGGAGGTGTTAGGATCTGAAAATGGACCATAATCTATACAAGTTAAAGCATATTAGATGTTCCTGACCTCAGCAACCCTCCAGGAACCATCTACAAATCACTCAATGCATCACTACTGACTCACATTTGGAATGAATTGTATTTTGTTAAAGCCTCATCCATATGAAGAAATGGCATCCCCTTTAAATATATACTCATCCTTAAATGTTTTTTGTTTGTTTTTTAACCAATGAATTACTAAAGTCTGATTCTTTAACACATCAAAACATAATTTAAAAAAAGCATCATTTTATTATACCTATTTAAAAATATTTAAATGGTGTGTAACTAAAGACAATACCTCCTAATTAATAAAAACGTCCACTTTACAAAGGATTGCAGACTTCTTATATCAGCAAATAAACCAAACAAGGAAACCATGTAAGTCATCTGCTTCAATTAGCTCATGTTCAACACCTATGGATTTATCTGGTGTCAGACAGTGCTGACATGGCATTCTGTATTTTTACCTCTTACTAAATCAATAGAACAAAGAAAAAGATGGAAGGTTAAACTAAATGTAAAAAAGAATTCAAGGATGGAGACACCAACTTTTCTTTTTGGAACGGTAAATGGACTAGCAAGCTTGAATAGTATAAAATGTTATTCTGTGACTTGGTATAAAACCTGTATTTTTTTTTTTAATCAGCCTCCAATATTTAATAATGAATACTATATCAAGGTCTGGGAGATTTTTTTTTAATCACATAGTATTCACACAGACTAAAGTCTAAAGTTACAGTAAAAGTAAAATGATAATATTCTCCAGCCAATTTCAATATTATTTGTACTGAAAATCACAGACAGAACATATGTATAATGATTATCAAAGGTATAAAACATAGTGATGCACAGAAATGATAAATTGCACATCACTGAATGGTTCCAGGAGGCTGGCTTCCCAATGAACTTGCATATCATTTATCTATTATATTTTCAACCATTTTTAGTGGTCTGTGATTTAGGAGTGAAAGAAATACAGCAGTCTTCACTTACCTTTGGTGCTTCCTTATATTGATTGTTATTTTACCATCAATTCACAAAACGCTGCACGTGTAGGTTCAATTTTCACATCTGGTTTTGCCGATTATGAATTGCAATAAGCTCTGATGGAATTATATTAAGTGGAGACAACAGGCTCAAAAGAAGAGCAAATTATTTCAAGAGATGCTGGAGAGGGTTATGAGGTATCACACACTAGTTTTGACTGTGGAAAAGTGAGAAATTTAGGGAGAAATTAAGTAAAGTAGTCTCCTTCCTACTGTCATTGCTGTTGCTAGCTATTAGCCTTGAATAAAGTCCTAGGTCCAATACTGATCCCCTTTGAGGATTGCCAACCTCCTCTCCAAAAAGGTCTGCCTGAAATATTTTCTTTATGGTTTAAAATATAAAGCTAAATATAAAGACTGATTAATTTTTCTCTTTCTCAATGTTGTCCTTTTGCTAGCAGGATAATATACTATCAGTGACCTTTTAAAATGTTTTAATCCATCAAAAGGCAGTTAAAATTAGTCAACTTTTAATGCCATATTAGCCAGACCTGGATTTAGCCAGGATAAAGTCATTAATCTAGAAAACCTACCAAGAGGATCATCTCAAAAATTATACTGGTCGGCCAAGGAAATTATATAAAGATATTAAAGAACACCTCAACTGAAAAAATCCAATTAGACTCCATGAAAAGTAACACTTTTGTTGAGGCTTAGTTTATTGAGGTAAATCATATGTCAGTTCAAGGAATAGATTGCTTTACATAGCTAGAGTATGAAGATTGCTCTTGATCCCGAAGCTAAAGGGGATGAACAAGTTGCTAAACACTGGCTGGAAGCTAAGCATCCAATATCAGCATTTGGATTTATGGCCACTGAACAGATGAAGACCATACAAAGGAGGAAGGTAATGAGAAGATGCTACTTATAGGAAGGCTTATTGGATTTTTAAAGTTGTGATGTGTTTCTCTCCAAGGTTTAAACACACATCCTTAAATGCAGTGTTATTTTAAACTTTTTTTGTGTTTTACGAGTGTATCCATACTCCCTATTTATAGGACCACAGAAAATATTCTTACCATACCCATAAGGGCTTCTTGACCATCAGTTTTTGCCATTAATGGGATCACTTAGATTGTAAGCTCCATGGGGCAGGGACCTCCAACCTCTTGTGTCATCACAATCTAACACTTAATTTGATGTATCCTTGTGACTTTTTACTTTTATTGTTTAATGCACTTTTCCTTTGTCTATATTGTACTTGTATCGCTGAATTGTACAGCGCTGTGTAAATTTATGGTGCTTTATAAATAAAATTATACATACATTCATACATACATTTACTATTTTCATTTTTACAGTTTTGTAACTGTGTTTTAGAATGACACTGGTGAAAGTTTTTTTAGGTGTATTTTCACTTGAAATACGAGGGTAATATTTGATTAAAAATATAAGTGTTTGCACATGTATACATATGTGTATATAATCATCTATCTATATATATATATATACAGTGTATATATATACAGTGTATATATATATATATATATATATATATATATATATATATATAAAATATTTTTAAATTACTATTTACAAAAATTTCTGAGAAAATTAACGGTTGGGCCAGACATGAAAACAATGCAAAATATGAAAGTATTAAGTAGGAAGTAAACTAAGGAAACCTCATTACAATCACATGATATATTATATAAACAATAACATTCAGTTCTATATTAGTATGGATCTAAAGGGCATACCACACACCCCCTTGAATAAACCTCTATTAATTATTTGCTTATTATTTCAACTACGGATAAATACAAATGTCCACATTTACTCAGTTTGCTCTGCATCCCCAAATCCTTGTTGCTGAGAAATAAACAATTACAAACACCACACGAGAGCACTCACATCACTGTCATTTCTTTATAGTGTGATCTCAACCACAAACTTATCTACATTTGGGTAGGAGTGTCAGTATACTAGATGGCGTCTTATTTATTTTTTTAACTGATTGTAATGTTTTTGGTTTTGTATGTCATTTACTACAATAAAGTAGAGCGCTTTTTTTCTATATATACTTAGTGTGCGTACCATATGGGACTCTTTATTTTTTCTCTATTTATCCCAACCACAAAGGCATTTATCATTATATTCACTAGGCTTAAAAAGCGATGCTAATTACTTACAAACCCTACCGCATGTATTTACTGCCAAAAAACAAGTTGTAATATTTCATGAAGTAGTCGTTTGTTATGCTTTACCTCCCTATGTAATTTCTTTCTAGATATCTGGAACACAACAGCTGTTTTACCAGCATATTCTTCACAAACCAAATCTGTCTTGCCTTCGGATATAGATATAAACTGTATTTGAACAGAAAAAAGGAGTCATATTTATCAAGGTGTAATGTGAGTGGTGGGGAAAACGCTGCTTGTTTTGTCCCTTATGTTTCCAATACAATTAATGGTCACATTTGTTTCAGAGGAGGTACAATGTTGCTACAATCCATTCTCCCTTTACATGTCCACCACTTGGGTGTCATGAACTGTAATACCATTTATGATTGTTCAAAAGGATTAAACGAGAAACTGGCAATATATACAGGTAGTTACCCCATTATTGTTTAATTCTATTTAATTGTTTAAACCAGCTTTTCCCAAACGCTGGGTCGCGACCCGGTACCAGGCCACGAAAATTATTTGCCGGGTCGAGCGCCGCTCATGAATATTCATGAGCGGTGCTGTGCGCGAAGGTAAGGGACTTCGCGCATGCGCACGGCACCGCTCATGAATATTCATGAGCGGCGCTCTTGTGACCCGGTTATTTTTGTGCTTATCCTTTGTGCCGGGTCACGAAGGAGAAAGCACAAAAATAACCGGGCCACAAAAAAAACAACTTTGGGAAACACTGGTTTAAACCATCTCAAACAGTGTTTTGTTAATTTGTGTCAGGCAATACATTCCAGGTTTCATGCAAATGTACATGTTACTAGAGAAAGAGTGCAACTACAAAACAAAGCATCTCCTACTATAGTCTATAAGTATAATAAATGTCACATTGCAGTTACAAGCCCTGTGTGAAAACACTTAGGGGGTTATTCATCAAAGTCCGAATAGTCGCGTTATGGTGTGAATTCGCGTCTATT
>WMED01000929.1:157-30439 GCA_019650415.1 Pipa parva
GGGGACGCTGGGGGAGGGGGGGACATCGCGGGGGGGCGCCTAGGGCGCCAATAGGGCCAGAGCCGGCTCTGCTGACACCTAGTCAAAGATAAACCTGCCTGACTATTGCCTGCTCAGCAGGACTTTCTATTGTTCCCCTCCAACCCTCTCCATTGTTATACAACAATGAGAATGAATGTATCAATAGCTTTCATGCACATATTCCACAACACTGATATTTATGGTATAGTCATCTCTCCAGATGTAGTCATGACATTTGTATTTACCATTTCTGTGTATTCAAATTACAGCATGTCATTACCTTCAATACACCGCCTATATCCCTCTCTATGTCTCTCCTCCCTCCACTGAACCATTCTCTTTCTATGATAATACTGGAGGAGAAGGAAGCGTGGCTTAGTTACGTCATGCTGATTGACGACTTAGCCTCATAAAAACAGAGCCATCCCAGTGGCCAGCGTCATTATCTCTTGTGGTGTTGCGTTGAGAGGGTTGGAGGGGAACAAAAGTCCTCCTGAGCAGGCAATAGCCAGGCAGGTTTATCTTTGACTAGGTGTCAGAAATACTATCCTGTTACACTCACAAATGGCTATGATAGCCTCTGATATGATAGCTTATTATTTATGCACTCACTCTGACAATAGTGCTTTAATACTGTATATTACAATTGTGACAAGCAAATCAAAGAACTGTAATAACAAATCATTACTTTGACCTGCAGGCGAAACACTGTGGCTAGTATCTGTAATTGCTGTTTAATTAAGTAATCCTATGCATGTATGGGATTTCTCTCCTACTAAAACGCACTGCTTTGAAAGTTTTAGGAACTGTTAAAGTGACATACACCCATTATATGTCGTTTATGAGCTATTTGTTTGTTTATAACTTTTAGAATATTGCAAATACAATGATATAGTGCTCACCTGTGCCATCAACATATTAAGCAATGCATTGCTTTAGAAATAAATACTTTGGGCTATATTTTGGCAAGTAAATCTAAATCTCTGAGCAAAAAGTATATATTATAACTGTGATAAACAATTTAGAGAACACTAGCATAATAGATTGATTTCTAACCAGCAGCCTGTACATGTGGTCAGTATATCCTACGTATTTCTTTTTTGATTAAGCAACCCACACATGTACAAGTGCATTTCTCAAAAGTTCACTAATTTGACATTTTTCAAGATTAGTTAGTGATATACATCTCACTGACTTATTGCAAATATTTGGTAAGATATGAACCTCAGAATGTAGCAGTCACACTGACAGAGCACCTACTTGTGCCATAAATATATTTTATAATATTAAAGTGATATACACTATTGGAGAATCCGGCCAGCAGCTCTATATTCCTTTCATTAGTAACATTACTGTGAAAGCATACCTTCATATCTGACACATTCTAATTTCTACCTTCTGTGTGATTAACTAACAGAGTGCTTACCTGTGCCATTCCTCTTCCCCATATTAGTATATCACACACTAATTTGGGATTGTTTTGTGATACTTTAAATAAATAATACAGAAGAACTAAATTTGTACCTTCCAACCATATTGATTTAACCCAGTCTGCTGTTGAACATTTGATTTTATCTATTTATGCACCAACCCTATTCTGAATAAAGCTATTTCTACTCACTTTGAAAAAGCTCCCCAGAAGGAGCGAAATGTACGTTGGCTATATTGACTTTGGGAGGATTCACTTAGCGTTATCCCCCACTAGCTATTTATTCTTAGCAATGGTGGTTGGTAATCATTTGTATTTGTGTTAGTAACCTATTTTAACTTTTTTACTGTTATAGAACTGAGTTTTTAACAATTATCAATAAAAGTTATATTTTATCTTATACTTTCAATACCATAGTGTTCAAAAGTGTGAAGGTATATCACATTCCCTTTCCCTTTATTTATTAGCAATTTAATCAGATACCTGGCACCTTTTGATCTCTTTCTATATACCCAGGAGGAATAGTAGCAGTGTGAATCCCCTTTCCTTTTCCCCCCAGATTTAAATATTAAGAGCTGAGAGAGAGGCATTTTTAGTAAAAAAACAAATCTAGATAAAGACCATCCTTGTGGGTGCTAGAGCTGGTCCACTGTTGAAGGTCAAATGAAGAGGTTAGATGGAGAAGATGTAAAGGCCAAGACAGAGAGGAGTCATCAATATGGCAGTTGAAGTTCCGCATAATTAGTGCAGGACTATCATTAGATAGAAAAAAGGAGATCTAGGACTCAAAGTCCGAGAGAAAAGCAGTAGGTATGGAAGCAGAGGGTGGTCTGTACCCAACAGCAACACGTAGCAGCAGAGGATAGAAAATGTGGACAACATGTACCTCAAAGGAAAAAAAGGAGAAGCAGGGAGGGATGCTGAATGCTGATAAGTTTGAAGCGACAGCGGGAAGCAAGAGAAAGTCCAACTCTACCACCTTATCCCACACAGCATGGAGTGTGGGAGAAGGAGAGCCATCCATGAACCAATGAAGCCTCAGTAATAGCATCATGAGGGTAGAGCCAAGTTTCTGTTAGCTCTAGGAGGTGAAGTGAGGCGGAGCAAAACAGATCATGAATTAAAGTGGCTTTATTAGTCAAGGAGCATGCATTTAGGAGCGAGCAGGAGAAGGGAAGTGAGGAAATCAGAAGAGCAGAAATGGGAATTAGGTTATATGGGAAAGTTGCACTGGAATTACAAGTCGTACTTTACCTTAGTGAGAAGTGTTTTCCCCCAGTAGTTGTTTCTTGTTTCATGTTGTTTCATGATTGAATTGGCAGCAATGATACACTCCTTCACCAGGAAATGTGTGTGTGACTTGTATTGGCCAGTTTTCCATGAAAAGGTACCCTCCCCTGCCATTTTTGCCCTACTTACTACTTAACAGCTGCAAACAAGTCAGCTTTACCTCTATAATCTCCTGCATTCCAACTTAATTTATGCGGCCAAAAGGTCAGCACACTGCTTAACCAATAGCAGTCAGGCAGCTTTTTCTTCTTGTGTTGTCTAACTTGCAGAACAAAGGAGAGGGTAAGGAAAATGTCAGCTCTCAGGAAAACTAATTAAGGTAAACAAACTGCAAGTATTATTTCTTCCCTAAATGTTTTTTTAAATTATTTGTGTCATCAATTGGCTTAGTATAAAGAAGTTTTATATGTATGTGTGCAGTTATATCAGCACTATAGTGCCTCTTTAAATGTTTGGAGACTAGTTAATTAAATGCAGTGGTAGGTTGAATCTCATATCCACACCCTGTAAAGGAAAGGCAAAAATCTTATGCCATAGGAAGCCTCCACAGCCTATTGCTACATGAGGGAGGGGCAGGTTTAATTCAGATCTTAAACTTATTAATCAAATTCTGTGAAGAGGAGAATTGGCATACTATTCAACACCTTATGACAGTCACAGACTTACACACCTCTTTGCATGATGTTCAAAAATGTTTACAGTATTATTTTAATGGTAAAATAATTAATATAATTGAGTTGATTATTTTTAGATTTAGTATCTATTTTTAAAAGCAAAGCACACATTTTTAATAATATAAATGTATGTTGAATAAAATATATAAAAACTCCTTTCAAATTATAACTGCAATTGATTACATTTCAGAATTTTTATCATAAGAATGCTTCAAATTTTCACTCATGAAATGGTTTACAACCTCGTAAAGCTATTATACCTACTTGCTCTATCTTTTGAAATGATTCATTGTTCTGTACATTAAAAAGATGATTAACAGACCTGACTAAACTCATGCAAGTGCAATCTTTTGGTAGTCTGCCAGATAATTAATTATTAAGTTAAAATCTGCTTCATCTGCTTGAAAGATGTAAATAAATATGAGCAAAGTTGATGTATTAATAAGCAAAATAAAAATAAACCAAGCATAGAATTATAAATATTCCAGTAGAAATTAAGCCATAATTTTCCTCCCAAACATTGCCAAACATTCTTGAAAATTAATTATATTTCCCAGTGGCAAACAATAAATTATATTAAGACATAGTTTATTGGAAAATTTCAAATAAATATTAATTACTGGAAAATAAAAAATAGCTTAGCTCATCTCTTTGCAACTTAATGATACAAATCTAATCATTTCCCCCCCTCTTACATTTTTACATAACAGCTGATGATAAAACAGGATTGCTATTTGTTGATCACACCTTGATCACACTGTAGCCTAAATAAAACAAACAGAATCAGAAGACAACAGGATGTTTTTAATTAGCAATGTTATTTATGTTCTAATGATAGTTCAATTAAAATAATCTGCAATATCTCATGCTCTGTTGTCATATCTGTTAATAAATAACATAGTCTTGCTTATTTGTTTTATCAGGTAATTTCACAAATTGCTTCTGCATGTTCACTGACCACTGCAACTACTGTATGATAGGTACTCATATTTTTTACACTGTAAGTTTTCATAAATCATCTCTTCATCTTTATCCTTTCATCATGTGCCTTGTCTTCTTTGGTGATAAACAACTTCCTATTCTAGAAACATTTGGACACTATTAAATCGCGAGAAAGTCAATTTCGATCTTCTCAAGTTTTATTGATGTAAAAACGGGTGCCAGATCAAAAATTGATACTTTTCAATTGGATTTTTCTATGGAAAGGTAGCAATACTACTAATGTAAAGTATGGTTACCTTTCGATCTAAAAATCTGATTGAAAATCGATCGATATTTTTTGATCGGGCACTTTTTTTTTTTCATAGATTAAACTCAAGAATGTTGAAATCACTTTCTCGAGCTTTATAAGTTTTGCCCCATGAATATGGTCTTTCCTATAGATTTGTGGATTTGTGTAAAACTGGAAAAAGTAACAGGCAATTACAATCAATTATCTAGCCGCAATCTGACAATTTTGATGTAAGAATATTTTTCTACAATGGAGATTTACATTATTCTGGGTGTCAAGCACTTCAATGACATTAGTAGATCAGGCAGATAGTGGACCATATAAGACTCTTTTATGCCATTAACAACTGCTTTCATAGTTAGTTACAGGGTGTTATGGGGATAATATAACAGGCTTGAAGCATCTTGACATGAGATTTACATCATTGGAATAGCACCAACAAATTTGCATAGGCCACCTTAGACTGGTTACTGCATTTTGGCACCACCTCACTTTTTAAGGGCATCTACATGAAAGTTGAAAGAAGAAGGTAAAGAGGGTTTGATTCCATTCATCACATCATCTGCATGGAGTTTGTTTGTTTGCAGTAATTTCATAGGAGAAAATACACTCTAGATTTGTCTCACAATACAAAACACATACTAGACTATAAGCTCCACAAGAGCAGGGACTGAAGTGATTAGTCAATCTCTGTGCAAGATAACAACACTATATAAATAAATACATTGATGCATAGTGTAAAACATGACCTGTTAAGGGTACTAAAGATGAGAAATTCTGCTCTGGACCATGTGGGAGTACAATACTAAATAAAAGCTGTAAATAGTAATGTTGCCCAAATGTTGGAGATTTATTTTGGCATGAGCCTGCCTTGTAACACGATCAGCTACTGAATACACATTGCTAATAAGGGAGGAACTGTGTATGTGATTGAGCTTTCCTTGGGAGCGGCATGCCAGGCATGTTGCAGCAGAGTGCATGTGCAGCCCTTGTAACATGATCAGCTACTGAATACACCTTGCAAATAAGGGAGGAGCTGTGTATGTGATTGAACTACTTGTGGGAGCGACATGCCAGGCATGTTGCAGCAGAATGCATTTGCAGCCCTTGTAACACGATCAGCTACTTAATACACCTATCAAGTTTACAATTACTGAGTTAATTGGTGGGAGTGGCCTTTCCAGGTGGAGGTAACGCTGTCTTGAGCAAATATGTATAAATGTTTGGTTTACTGATGGCATAGCATACTATGATTAAGCGCACAGCGCGAAACGCGTAAGAGGTGCCACATTTTTTTATTTTAATTTACTTTTTGTACCTGCTTTTAAGATTACTCCAATATAGTGAATATTTTTTTACTGCTGGTGTGCCGGAGTACTTGGAGAATTTTGAATGAGCCTGCCTTAAGCTTTATTTGCATTTATATTTCTACATCTATTGTGTATGACAAAAAAAATGTTTTGCATAAAGTTACTGTTTATAGTGATGTGTATTATCAATGAGCCTTTATAAGACAAACAAATTTAGGAATTTAATAATAAAGAATTCCAGTTTCATGTTTATACAGCTAAATTCTTATTTGTATATCCACATCTTTAGAATGCTATGGTTAACATTAATTCTAGTAGAACATCACATTTCTAATAAAAATGCTATTGAGAAAATATATCATTTCATTATATTCTTCGCTAAATCAGACATTTCACCATAATAAATATTTCAATCTAAGGAATGACATTGCAGCAGAATGAAAATAAATGACAATGCTATCTCCAAAGAGACAATGTATTATATCAGAATGTGCAAAATGGCCCAGGTTCTTGCCTCTGACAACAAAATGTTCAAAATTACAGAGCCTAAAGATTTGTTCAGCCCAGTGACAGAACCTTCAAAACAGAGACAAAACTGAAAAAAAAAACTAAGACAATATATGTAAGCATAGTTTTAAAACAATGTACAAGAAATATAGATTGCTATAAAACCAGGAGTGAGTGTGTGATTTTCCCATGATAATGTACAGAATTCTTAGGATGTTATGATAGTCAGTAAATGGATTACACAAACGATGTGGTCATGGAAAATTCCATCTCTGCATTATAAAATGTGCTTACATAAAGGCGGGATTGACTTGTCATTCTGTTTTTTATAACTATGGAATTCTAGACAACAAAAAAATGGCCAGAGGAGGTGTTGTTCTGAGGCAGTTTGGTGTAATCGTACTTTCAGAAACTTCACTCAAACTATTTATCCCATACTACTCATTAATGTTTTTTCTCTGATGAGGTGGCTGCATCTTTATCTCATCACATGATGGATCACTCCAAGAGATACTCTGCAGCAAACTAAAATATCATGAACTCTGATCAGCAACTTTTATAGCACAATTTTAAAACATTTACATTATTCTTGAAAACGCTAAAATATTTAGCTTGCTGCTCTTATGCAGTTACTACATCCTTACCTTATTCTGATACAAATTTTAGCTGTCCCACATTGACTGGTGTATTTTTTAATGACTCTTCTCTTTTTTTCATCTTCTCCTATTCTCTGTTCCAGGGAGTCATTCTCATCTCCAAATGAATTGAAAATCTGGGTGAAAGTTATTAAAGTTGGAAAGACCTTTCTGACTTTACCGAGAGAAATCTCATTTTATTCTCTCAAGATTTCATTTGAGATCTCAAGATTGAATTTTCAATTTTTTTTCCAAGGAAAGGTAGCCATGCTTTACATTACTAGCATGGATGCCTTTTCATGGAAAATTATAGAAAATTTGGGATTGTGAAACTTGATCTCGTTGTCTTGAATGAAATCTCATGAGAATAAAACAAGATTTCGATCAGTAAAGTCAGAAAGACTCAGAGCGATCTTTCTGACTTTTATAAATTTTGTCCAATTTGTGTCAATTCTCCCATTATGTAGTGAAGTCAGATGTGCATATTCAGTAGTTAGCATTTTGATAGTGTGGTGGTGTTTTGTTGCAGATTTGTCAAAAAAGGCATGCTAATTTATTTTGCATATTTATACAATGCTTTAAACAGATTTGCTTCAGTTCCTGACATTGTGGACATTACCATGTAGTGTTTTCTCACATAAAGATGGACATAGACTAGGGTCAATGTAGTCAGGCTTCAATTAAATTAGTTTGTTTTTAAATTGTATGAGGAAACTCAAGTGCCTAGAGAAAACTTAAACAAGCATGGGAAGAACATGCAAAATGCATGCAGATTATTTCCAAGGGCCAATCAAATGCAGGATCCAGTAAGGTAACAGAGCTAACCACTGAACCATATTTCTCAAATGGTAGGGAAATGATATCAGCTTTCTACAGATCTGTTAAAATACACAATGCTACTGTATCTTTTTCAAGATTAATTACTTCATATTGGCAATATGCATGACTAACATTAAAATAGATAATGTCACCATTTTGTAGGGTTTTTAGAGTTTTGTTGTTCAATATAGTTGCCATAGGATATTAGCATCAATTGTAATTATTGCCTTTAAATTCATGGCAATGGCAGAAATGCTCATGCCAACATACCTTGCAAAGTTGTCACCCTGACAAGTGATAAATACCCTAATCGTCCAAGAATTTGCAGTGAATAAAATGATATGTAAATAGGAGGTTCAGCATATTTCAGAAAATTGTATGAGAATATGCTATATCACTAAAAATAACAATCTGTTAATCATGCATAATTGGTGAAGTATCTAATTATCTCTAAATAATGCATCTACAAGACAGAAAGTTTTTCTGGTGCTCAAGTTTGACATTTGATACATCAGGTTAATAGATTACTGTGAGTGTATGGACCCAGTGGTCACGGGGCACATTGGCATCATTTACAAAAGAGATATGTGGAAGGACCATAAAAATGATTTTTGGGCCTTACACCATAAATTTAGACCAAGGACCTCAAAAGTAGATTTTTTTTGGGGGGAAAATTCTTAAAATAGTAAAGTAGCTTAAGTTCTATTGTAGGAAGGAAAGGTTTGGATTCTTTGAAATCTGTGCCAACATCTTTTTGGATTACAGTCTTCTCATTGAGGGGAAGTTGTACTTGAATGGGTTTGGAACATCTGTAATTTTAGATAAGATGGCTAGAATGATGGAAGGGTTTTAAAATAGGGATCAAGCAAAGAGCAACTAAATATGTACAGGTCAAGACAGTGTATATGGACAGTGTATATAGAGAACTGATATTTAGTAGTTTACTGCTTGTATAACAGAGGAATGGATTAGAACAGTTTATAAGTATAAGTTTAAAATAAAAAACAAAACCTCTTAATTGCACTAATTGATCTAATATCAAATACCTGATAAATACAACTGACAAAATAGAATTAAAGTGCACCTGTCACCTCAAATCTAATGCTAATTTAGGTTATAATAATGAAATAAACATTTTTGTAAATATACATGTATTATTTAAAAATGTACCTTTATTCAGCATCTCTCTGTCATATTCCCTGTCAGTCAGCCTTTTCTTTCTCGAGTGTTGGGCTGCCAGTGTATACATGGTGTTACTGTGGAAAGTAACCGTTGCAGCAGGATTAAGGAGGGAATTGTGGATGAACAGTTTTTAATGTGAATATCTTCAATGTTTAAAAAAACACTGCAGTAAGCAACCACATATACAGTAAATGATTACTTTATTTTGTGACAAATCACCAATCTGCATTGCTCATCATAGTCAATCATTTTCAAACATTGCAGACATTAAATATAATAGAAATAATATTATGATATACCTATGAGGCTTCTTCAGTTTGCATGCATTTGGTACATATGCTCTGTCAATTAACAATATGTCAGGAAGCACTGCGGGAATACTGCTATATAAGTTATATTGAATTACAGAGATAGTTACTGAGAAAGGCTTGCTACAACATATCTGCCTGATCTATTATATGAAATTAAACTTCTTTTTTACCAAGCAGTTTATTTAATTCTTCCAAATATAATTATTTTACAAACAGACACTGATTAAATCTGACATAAATTTACATTTTTACAATTAGATAACCAAGTGTCTTCCAGATCACAGGCTGCCCAAATTTAAATGATATTTAGTCTTCTCTATTGGTGGTGGGGAAAACTACAAGAATAATGAAAATATTTTTTTGATCATGAGCAGAATCATACGTTGACCTTGCTGTTCACTAATGTCTTTAAATGCTTAAAGTTTGCAATTTAAATGCCAACCAGCCAATAATTGCTTAAATAAGGTGAGAAGAACATCACTGCATTTTCCTTTAAACTGTTATGAGTCAGAATTTTCCAGTTCGCATCCTCACTCCTCTTCTTCAATCCAATTGCTTTGCAACACGACACTTTTTCCCCTCCTCCAATTCCCACCTCCTGTCAATCCTTTGACATGGATGTTAAAGGATGAAATTGTTTACCTGATGTTAATGGTCTAATAAAGGGATTTAATTCTTCCAAGAGAGCGCATGCTTACTTTTTCAGTGGAATCATGATCAGTTCATGGGCAGTTCCAGACCAGGATATTTAAGAATTGCCAAAAACAAGTAGCCTACCTGCTTAAAGGAGAGCTAAAGGTGAAAGAAAAAACTGCCTATCTAAAACAATACCTGCTACCTCCAACCTCTTGTGTCAACCACAACCTAGCAGTTAAAGTGATGTATCCTTGTGATATTTTACTTGTATTGTGTAATGCACTTTTCCCATGTCTCTATTGTACTTGTATTGCTGAATTGTACAGCGCTGTGTAAATTTGTGGCGCTTTATAAATAAAATTGTATATACATACATAATATGAAAAACATTGCAGGGACAGCTGGAACTTTGCTGTCATATCACTGTACAGAGGCAGACTTCACAGTGCTTGTGAGTGTACATGAATTGGTGTGAAGCTCCACCCAGTTATACAAAAGAGTGTATACCTCATTACATTCATTTCGTTTCTTTTTTTTGCCAGTGAGGGGAGTATTCTCATTGGGGGAACAATGAATTTAATAGTGACATGTACAGTCTTTTGGACCGCCCTAGGTGGGTGGGGCTTTGTGTTGGCTCCTCTACCATCGCTGTGTAGTCTGCCGCCATGCAGTGATATGACGGCACAGTTCAAGCTGCCCCTGCAATGTTTCATCTTAGTTGCAGATATTGTTTTAGATGGGCAGGTTTTTTTTTCACCTTTAGCTCACCTTTAAACAGGAGGTAGGCTACTTCTATTTGTCAATTCTTAAATATCCTGGTCTGGAACTGGACATGAACTGTGCACATGAACTCTTTTGGGGATAAAATGTTTTTTATCAGTTTAGTAAACAGGAGAAAGAAAGCAATATTGTTAAAGTTTCTCTTGCATTTACTAGTCAAAAAGCCTGTTCTACTTTGGTAAATGTGCCCCATAGCCTCCCAGTTACAGTATCCCATCAATGCATTTATTCACAATATGTTTCAGATACCATCATTCAATGAAAAATATGTATACAGTATATAAATAAAACAAGAGAACATTTATTCTGGCATTGATATATTATTGTACCTGAAGACCACAGGATACCACAATGCTCTGTAAGCCTGAAGAGGGGTTTCAAACAGTAGCAGCACAGTTGTGTTTATGGAGTCATTTACATTTCTATTATTGTTCTGAACCTTTGTTGTTGATGTATAAATCTGTAGGAGAAAGCGCAAAACAAATTCGCACAATAGTGCATTACCAGTTGAAAAATACGTTTGTATATGAAGATGAGGTTAAGCAACCACCAATAAAGATTAATCTTTAAATCAATGTGTTGATATCCGTGAAATATAAAACATTGGGGAAAATCCACCTCCAAGTGATAAAAGTGCCAAACACACTCTGATACAGGGAACTCTCACCCGATAAAGGCAATCATCATGCACATATAATGATCACCACATGGATCAATATTGGATAAATATCGCTGCAAAATAACAGTCCAAACGATATCCAATCTCTCCAAATCCTTTTAGACTCAAATTTCCAACTTGAACAAGCTGCAGACAGTAAGCAGAGAAATGCATTGAGATTTTATTGCTGTTTTTTACAAAAAATGCATTCTTACTTCACATGTTTGTGAGTATGTTTTTATTCTTTTTTGTTAAATAAATATTTCATACATGTTACGCTATGATGGGATTTTTCCTGTTTTTATGATATAAGAACTGCTTGTTCAAGTTGGAAATTTGAGTCTAAAAGGATTCGGAGAGATTGGATATCGTTTGTACCATTATTGTGGAGCGATATTTATCCAGTATTGATCCATGTGGTGATCATTATATGTGCATGATGATTGCCTTTATCTGGTGAGAGTTCCCTGTATCAGAGTGTGTTTGGCACTTTTGTCACTTGGAGGTGGATTTTCCTCAATGTTTTATATTTCACGGATATCAACACATTGATTTAAAGATTCATCTTTATTGGTGGTTGCTTAACCTCATCTTCATATATTTTTCAACTGGTAATGCACTATTGTGCAAATTTGTTTTGCGCTTTCTTCTACAGATTTATATTTCTTTGAATGAAGAGGATTGTGAAAAAGCCTTAATTGAGAAAGCTGCATATTGTGGGACTTATTTTTCACTGATTTAATTTATCGTTCATATATATTGTTTGCGCTGTATCACTTGCACTTTTTGTTTTGTTGTTGATGTGCCATAGTTTATAGTTCCCTAAAAAAGTCAGTTCTGGAAAGGATCTAATTGGTTTTTACACTTCAATACAGTGAGGTAAGGAGCGCTGGAAGTAGGTAAATAGTTTTTTTTTTTAATGTTAGTTCACTTTAGAGATAAGAGTGAGGATTTATCTAGCAATGGTAGCATGTTCCCCAACTGGAGGCATAGTAAGCCCACTACCCAGTTGTGCCTGTATGTATCTACAGGTATGTATATTTTTATTTATAATGTGCCACTAGGTTACACAGCATTGTACAGTCCAATAATACAGTTATAATATAGACACAGGAAAGTGCTTAACAAAGAAAAAGTGAAGTCAATTATATGCATATACTCAAGAAAATACATCACTCTAAGTGCCAGGCCATGATTGAAACAATAGGATGCAGGACAACAAGTTCAGTAACGTAAAATGTCAGTTCATTAGCCTATAGGTACCAATTAAATAAGAAAATCTATACAAAATAGAATAAATAGTTGCTTAAAGAAAAAATATGGACATGAAAACCAGTGCTAGCACTCCAAGAGATAAGATTTTAATTTTGTGGTGAAGATATTGATGGATTGCTCTTGGTGGAGGTAAAGGGGTATAGAATATTCAGCAAGGAGTAAAATCTCATCTCCAAATGAATTTGCAACAGTTTGCGTCAATATAGCCATTGTATAGCAAAGTTATTTGAGCATATTTACTATTCATATTGTTGTGATGATTAAGCAAAACTTTGTTAGGTGAATAGTAGCAGCAGCGCATTGTAGCTAATTTATTGTAAATAGATGTATTGAAGCAAAGTGATATCATCTTCACATGGATTGACTAGATACTGGAAATATGTAAGAATTCTCTTAATGAAGGGAAATGTCATCATTTTTTAGCATTTTGACTAATGTCCCAACTGTGTTGGGACTCATCAGTAACAATGATGAGACCCACTACAGGAGCGAGGTTAATAAACTAGCCTCTTGGTACAGTTTCAACAATCTCAGTTTAAACACCGACAAAACCAAGGAAATTGTAGTGGATTTCAGGAAAAACTGCCCACAACATGCCCCTCTATCTATCAATGGAGCTACTGTGGAAATAGTGACTAACACCAAGTTCCCTGGGTGTACATGTCACTGAAGATCTCTCCTGGTCCATCAATACATCATCGCTAGCCAAGAAGGCCCATCAACGCCTCTACTTTCTTCGTAAACTAAGGAAAGCAAGAGCTTCTACCTCAATCATGATCACCTTCTACAGAGGAGCCGTTGAGAGTATCTTGACTAACTGCTTCACTGTGTGGTACATGGCCTGCGCAGCATCTGATCGCAAATCTCTGCAAAGCATTGTAAGAACGGCTGAGAAAATTATTGGTTCCTCTCTTCCCTGCATCCAGGACTTATATAACTCCCATCTCCTTCAGAAAGCCCTCTGTGTGGCAAGTGATCTCACCCACCCTCTTCACTGTTTCTTTAACCTGCTACCCTTAGGGAGAAGAATGCGCAGTTTAATGGCTAGAACTAGTAGACTGAAGAACAGTTTCACCCACCAGGATGTAAAAGCTCTGAACTCTCTCCCTGCTCTCTATCTATCTATCTATCTATCTATCTATCTATCTATCTAATGGTATTGTCATGTAGAATAGTCCCATAAGTTTGAATTATTGTTTTTACATTCATTTCTATGGCATAAATTCCTGGCATTCGGTTGCTACATTTTTAAGTTGCCAGAGTAACAGAGACCCTGTAAGTCCTTCAATTCACCATCTTTGTTAAGGAAGTCTGATCTGTTACACACTGGTACACCTTGGCATATTGTCACTTCAACACATGATGAATAAACAAATTGTCCAGGAATTTGTGTAAATAGTTTATGAAGTGGTGTGAACAGGCCTGCGTAATGCTGTAAACTGTGTGAGAATCACCATTACTCAGAAAATTAAGTGACAAAATACTTCTGTCTTGCTGTGTCCTCTTGCTCTGTGTGTAATGCTTTGTGTGGATTGTTGCCATTGTTCTTTCCCATTTTCCTTGCTCATATAGAATCAGAGATGGATGCTGAGGACCAAGCATTATTCATCCACAAATGTGTATCCACCTATTGAGCTTAAGGCTTACAGCTACAGGATATCAAGTAGCAGAGATCAATGCTCGTTTCCACTAATTTATTAGCAATTAACATATTCATACTTACTCTAAAAACAGACCAGCACATATGCAATAATCCTAACACTTTACATCTGGGATGCCAAACTTTCTCAGGAGTCACTGACTGAACTTTCCTGCAAGACTAGCAACTATAGACTAGCCAGCTTAACTGAGCTCTAAGGGTTTAAATGGATGCATAGCCACCCCTTATTAAAGGTTCTTTTTGTTAGCCCTGATTTATATTTTCCTTGCAGATTTGTCAGCATCCACTGTCATTTTATTTTTTTTTAATATTTGACATTGTTCCAGCACCTCTCTCTAGTTACTAGCAATACTTTAGTGTTGGCAATCTGTCAGTTATACGGTGTGCATTTATAAAATATACCTAATGCATACATAAATAAATACATAGATTTCAGCACAGTCTTTCACACTGCATTTTATCTATAGTTAAAGAATCTGCTGACAATTTCAGTACCTTGCCTCTACATTCTCTCCCTTCTAATGAATAAAATCAGTAGAGTTGCCACATCAAAACTTTAAAAGTAAACAGATTACAAATTAGCATTTTGAACGTCCCTAGTTTAAAGGGATGATTTGGCATCCTTGTCTACTGCTACTTGCATTTTAAATAGCCTGAATCTTATTTTCCATCCAATATATTGTATGAAAATTACACGTTAGTTATTAGCATAAAATAAAAGGTATAATGCACAGCTTGTAAATAAAATACAAAAACATATATAACCTTTTGTGCGCTATGATGTAATACTTGTAATAGAATCAAATCCAGCATTTTACAAATATAAGTAAAATGGATTTAGCTTCTAAAAGAAATTCTTATTTGAAATACAATGGGCACTGCATAAGTAATTTTAAGCAAACAGCTATAAAAACCATTCAGTGAACACAATACAAACAGCATAAACTAGCACTTATTATCCTTTTCACCTGTATCATGTTTGATTTATTCAGAAGGAATGAACAAAGCATACTCTGTGATAACTTCTACACTGTGACAGAACCATCTGCTGTGTCACAACGTGAAGGTAATTATTATGTGCATATATACATGTAAAGAGGATTTTTGGGATTTTTCCGATTTTTAGAGGCTTAAATAATTAAATCTGTTAGTCAAAGAAATCCAATTATTACCATGGGTCTAAATAAAATGTTTCCAATATATTTTTTAAATGAACATATATTTTGCCTGTTGATTATAATGGATATCATTAATTACTTATTAAAGTGGATGAATCCTAAAAAAAATCTAAAATATGTTGCCCGGAAAATGAATTCAGCAACATGTGTAATTCAACAAGTCTGAAGAATGATACCGATTAGCATGTTTCTTCCAGGATGTAGTTTTTTTTTCAGTTAAGAAGTGTAGAAATTCTACATTTCAGTGCATTGGGCATCCAAACAATGTAGTTCAACTCATTCAATTGGTTGATACCTGTGAAAAGTGAGACAGAAAACCAGAAATAAATTGATAATTACTGTAAAAATCAGAGATATTGTTCTAGAAGAGAAATTGCTTACACTTACATAATCTTAGTAAGTAGCCACCAAAAGTGAAAACTTAAAATTAAACTCTAGTAAAGTTTCATGAACTTCATTAGAGCCAAATTTAGCTCAGAGAGAGAGAAATTTCTAGTATAGATAATGTGGGGTTATTTCATAGATATTTCTTTATATGAGTTTTTCACCAGATACTGACCTCTTATAGACAATACATTTGGGGGTCTGAGCTTTCAAAATGGGACAAATTAGGTCTTTATGAAATCCTTTGCAGGATTTTTTGAAGACACAGAATATCTTCAGAAGAAGTATTAAATTCCAGAGCTGACACTAAAAGTAAAAAAGTTTTTCAAATATTCTTATAAATTCCACTAAGAATTAATAAAAAATAAAGTCTGTTAAACTGCTTAAACTTAATGTTATAGAATTCAAGGCACTTGGGAAAGAATGTTCCCTTGTTGAATTACTAGAGTAGAAATATTTGCGTTCGGTGAAAAGAGGATTGAGTGTATAATTATAGTTACAGGATGTAAAACAATACCTATTTTGCTAAAAGGGTACAACAAGGATACTCAAGACTTCTGTTGAAATTGTTACTTTGAATACTATGATCTGCTCAGCATTCAACTTTATGAAAAGTTAAAGGGGAATATTTTGATGGATAAATGCATTTGGAACCATGATATAGATGTAAGGAACTAATTTGGGGATCTGGCTCAGAGGCAGTGAACATAGAGTTATGCTGTGAAAGAATATGTTCCAGATTGTTGCTTCTGTTCTTTTACTAAGGTTCCAGGCATTAGTTTTTAAGCAGCCATACATCTGACATGATGACACAACAGTTCTGCAGCGAGTAGAATCTTTCTGGTTTTGGTTTAAAATGGATTATTACAAACAAACACAGGTCCACATAGCATCTCTTTTAACCTATGAAATGTGATTGTATATAGTCAATGAAATGTGTATAATGTAGTTATTGTTAGGATTGCGACTCACCTACAGTCCTCCTTTGTGATCCAGCATCGGCTTTTGTCACAGTCTCTATCTTGTAAGGACTCTAGTCATAGGTGGCATGCTCTTCTGGCACGTAAATACCCACGGAGGCCTCAGGTTTGCGATGTGCACAGTTGCAGTCACGGTATTGTGTTGTATACGTAATCACACTCATGAAACTATTTAGATACCTGTAGAGTTGTGTCCGGCGCCCGTTTATAGGACTCGTTTTGATGTACCTTGGTGTGATTATTTATCTGCCTGATTTAAAATATGTGAACTTGGCCTGTCCAGAAATTCTGCCTGTTTGCCGCCTGTCCCAACTCATTGCTCTGATCTCTGACTCTGCTCATGTGCCACCTACCTTGACCATAGCTATCTCTCTGACTATTCTTCCTGTCTCAAGTCCCATACCCAACCCACAGTGGATAGCAAGCCGTAAATGTAACGACCTGGACATAGCACCACTGCAAAGTTCATACCTCTTTACGGAGGGACAGGGTAAAAACCAGGTGTGTCTTAGACTCCTTGCCTTGGGGTTTGCTAGCGCCAAGTCCACTGTGGTTCTGGTTCCTGCTGCCACCTCCTTCTCCTCCCTCTGAATTTCTGTTCCGCTCATGACAGTTATACCAGTGGCTCTCAAACTTGTCAGTGTGGATATCCACAAAACATGCACTACTGGTAAGGCCTGAGGACAGGTTTGAGAACTTTTATAAGGATTTATCCTCCAAACTATACATTTAAAAAGAATGTTCTAATCTAAAGGCAACCCATAATCGTCAGGGTTTGTTCAGCCTTCTGAATAGAAAACTGCAATTCCTAATGTCCGTATCAATCTTCCTTGTCTCTACTATTGGATTTTGCCTTATTTGCCAGTAAAGGTGACAAATTAATTTTATAGAACAGTCAGGATATTTTTGAATATATCTGGAAACACCACATCTGTGCATTCGCCTGCTTTTAATACAGGTTTACACCACTGCATTAAAAGACAGATAAATAATTTGTGATAAAACTATCTTTTTAGAATTCCAATGCAATAAATTAAGATACATCAAGGTAAAGTATTACATTTATATGAAATAGTATGAAGAAACTTCATTTGGGATATCTCACTGTTCTTGTTCCACTATGATCAGATGCCAATGTTTGTTCCAATTAGAGCAATTGTTAAAACTTTTACAGTATAAGAATTTACGATTTCATATACTAATCTTGCTAAGCTCATGATTTTGGTCCTCCCTCCCTGTATTGAACTACTGCTTCTGCATTCTTGACAGTTATTTTGCCACTACACTCCTAGTTTCAATACATGACTGCCTGGCATTGATCTTGGCTCATCTTGATAGGTGTTCGATCTTGGTTGGTATGGCAATGAAAAAAAAGTGCTTTTGACTACTAGGAGTGGCTGAGCTATGCAGGAGATTTTAATTTTATGTCTTAGGATTTTTTTGGTATTACTGGTCCTTTAACCAATTATTTTATGCATACTGTATAAATACTGTGTCTATGCAGACTTTAAAAGCACCTGAAATACAGATGGGCTCAACATTTTCAATTGTTTCAGAGTAGAAAGAAAGTGATCGATTTTTGTAATAAAGTATTATTTATATGGAATTTATATAAAATGTTTAGCAATTATAATTTAAGAAACTGTCATTAGTATTGTTATTGAAAGAAGAAAAATACAGAGCTTCTATAGTTTGCTAAAATATATCAGAAAATGTAATTTTTGCACAATTGATTTTTTTCAACAGGTTTTTCAAACAATATTGTGCCGCTAGTCCATTAACAATAAAATACAGTACTTGCTTGGAATTAGAGATTGAGGATTAAAACATATAGATCAATGTAAAATTTAGATCTGTTGATTTCCTTGGAGACTGTTCTGTTTATATATAGGAAATTACAACAGGAAACCTGATTTAATTCTTTTTCTTTTCTTAAGCTGTATATGACCTTTTCCCCATGTATTCTTGATTGTCTCTTGTTCCAAAGCAATATAAAGAGTACACTGATATACATGACATGATGGCAGAGAATGACTTAAGATATGACCAGTATTACCATATTAGAGTTGGTGGCCTAAGGGTCATCAAAGGGTCATGTAAATCAGAGTCGATCTACATTGTATGCACAGTTTTTTATCAACAGATTTTCTTTTATGGCACATCATAGTTAATACACTGGTCTGACACAGCATTATGGACATAAGCCTGTATGTTAGTGTAGTGTATTATAGTCATGCCTCCTACTACTGTTTTGTAAAGTTCCCCCTTTCTGTAGGATATTTTCTTAGATGCAGAAAGAGTTATACCTTATGGGAGCTCTGTTGTGTAATATAGGTCTAGTTTCTGCTGTGACTATTAAAGTTAATATGTAGCAAGGGTTACTTACTGGAGTACCTGTGAGATATGAAGTGCTATTGTCTAATTGTAGTTTTGGTATAACTAACCGTAAGGGAGAACCTACAAGCAGATGTTAGACGGAGTATGGGTCAGTGGGAAAAAATGTATTTATCTGAAAGAAAAATATTTCTCAAAAAATTATATTTGTTTTATATTTTTAGAAAAATTATTTTATTTTGCATATCATTTTTAAATAAATATTTAAATAGGTTCAGTGTAGCTGACAGTACAAATTGCATTAGTCCAAACCCTTTGATTGTACATAAAAAATAATAATAACAATTTCAAAGACATTGTAAGAAGTGAATTTAGCATCTAAAGTGCTTTAGAGTTCGGTTGGAATGATGAGAGCAAAGCAGGTAGAAGAGATGAGAGTGATACCATGTGGGCTTGATGAAGCGGCTGTTGATGTAGTGCTACGGTAGCACTGCTACCAAGAAGCTAATCCTAGATTTATGACATGGCACTGAGGATGGATTCTCGTACCACAGCAGGGCACTTTAAAACTTAATGATAGTTTGTGAATTCAGCTTTTGTGAGTAGAATCATATAACGTTTCTACAAGGACATGATTATTTTATACTTTCCCTGTTGATATTTCCTCATTTTTGTATTTTTTCCTTTAAGATGTGTAACTATTAGTGTGTAAACATAAACTTGGTGAATGTCTTGATTTGTATTAACCTAATGTATGAGGTAACTAATATGACAAAGTCAGCTGTTGGGTAAAGTTACTCTTTCTGATTTTTGCCTGTATTATATTCTTCCCATTGTACTGTGAGCAAGTGGAAAAATATTTGCAGCCAAGCACTTGCTGAACTTGTTAAGGTCACCTATACATTTGCTTCATGGATTTCTAATGTGATACACAAATTTCCACATAGGGAATAGAAAAGAAAGAAAGACTGGCTGTAGAGTTTGGCTTTTGCATGGCTGCTGAATATTTTTGTTTGGAACAATATATTTGGCTAACTAGACTTACTTATTTCTACAGCATGTGGACTCCATGAGGGATATTTTCTGAGACCATTTCGACCTTTTCAGCTAGTTTTACCCTGTATTACTGTATTTTTATTTCCCTTTACTTTTTGATTTTTTTCTGATTAATAAAGGATTGATAAAAATGTTTCCCCGATGGAAAAACTGATATTGATAAATACTGATCAGTTGAAATCGGAACATTGCAGAAAGTTTTTATGATCTATGATATTTCTAATTCTAATTTAGAGGTGAGTCTAAATATTCTATTAGCGTCACCTTCCATTACAGACCCATATCAACATCCTTCATCGAGTGGTAAAGTTTTTTCAATTGTGGCTAAATGACTGGACTAATCCTATAGGAGATACTAGTTTACACCAGCCTGTGGCAGGCTAAAACTTTTTTACATTTGTTTTTAACAACTTTTCAAACAGTCAAAAAAATGCAGCTTTAGTAAATCTCTCTCATCATGTGTGTTTAGTTTTATAGATAAGACGGAAAAAGTCTAGCCATATCATCTCCACTATGAACATGTATTAAATAGAGCTGGCATCTCTGCACAGTTACGTTATAAGTCCTTAAAATACAAAAAAAAAAAAAAACTGGAAAAGTCCTACAAATTAAACATAGCTCTTTACCTTTTTTTCTGAGTCTTAGGAGATATAATTGAAATTGCCATGAGATGATATAACTCACATAATTAGTGAAAAGAAAGGAGTTCTGGAAAAATACAACTCTTCCATAATCTTTCAAGATGGTTTAGTTAAAAAAAAATCAATTTTTAAAGACAAAAATACATATCAGTTATATTATGCTTCCTACATTGGTTTATTAAACATTTTCCTATTTATTTATTTGTGTCAATACCCATTGAATACCATTACATTATAATGAACCTTCCAGGGCTCCCAGAGCACATGCATTCTGTTTGCATGTCTCCTTATGCAGTACATACTTGCATAATAAAATATAAGCATACCACATATTGTACAGAGTGGTGAGGCTACTATACTGTGTCTCTGACTAGCATATTTAAAGGTTATAATCAGCCATTGTGAATAGAAAGAAGGAGCAGCACAATAATAAACCATTTATTATGGATTAAACCATTATGTACCAGTCCATGACGTGCTTTGGCAAAGCCCTTTATCGAATTTAAACAGAACATACAATGCCAAGGTAATAAATAGGTAAGAATGCCCCTCCCTCACATTGCAATCCTATCCCCCCATACATGATTCCTTTTTTTTCTCTAAAGGTTTATCAAAAAACAGGTCCATTTCAGTAAATAAGTTCAAGTGTAGAATTGTTAAAAAACATGAAAATAACAGGTTGGATAGAAGAGAGTAACTTTCTAAACACTACCAAGACTATAGGGGGGAATTCACGATTGTGCGAAGTGAGCTCCGAATCCTTCGGCTCACTTTGCACATAGTGTTATGCGCTTGCCGATGTCCTGCACGCGGACATCAGCGAGCGCTTTAAAGGGATTCCAGTCTCAGCGAGGTGACTCTTTTGGTCTCACCTATCACAATGTTTGGGAAGGGCATTGCTACCTATTTAGTACCTTGGTGCTACATGATCCTTAACCATTTAAATCTATATTTCATATTAAACTTGGTCTCCTATGTTTCGCTTTTAGGAAGTAGGCAATTGTTGCAATGACATATATGAACAAATGACTATATACTGTATGTGCGTGTGTATTTAGTATTGATTATTTAGTGAGCCAGGTAGAAAAAGACAACAGACGACACACACACACACACACACACACACACACACATATATATATATATATATATATATATATATATATATATATATAGACATCTGTCCATATGAAACACTTGTATGTTTGTGACAAAATGTGGTTATATTAGTACCCCCTGGCATAAAAGGTAGATAAATTAAATTGAATGAAACCCAGTTGGAGCCTGTGAAATTGCCATGCACTTAGAGTTCAAATAAAGTCTAACTATATTGCTAAAAGGTAAATGCCCAAAACATATTAATAATGCATGGGTAACTGTAACCTCTTCTCAAGAGACAATGCTGCAGGGCTAATTAGATTGGTCTGAGTTTAGAGCTTTCTATCTGCATGAAAAGTCTGCTTAAAGTTTCATGTTTATAGAGCTATAAAAAGTCCTGAGGGGATTTACAGTTCTGACAACTGATACATTTGGTGCTGGTAATGTAGATACATTGACAATTAAAAGTGGGGAATGGATGACTAAGATCTAGAACAAGTCAAATTGCTTCAGTGGCTTTATTAGTGGTGTAACCTTATGGAACTTAAGCAAATGTCACCATATGCTAGGGTGGATAATATAAAGCATACTAGAATATGCATTCAAACATTAATTGTTAAAAATATTCCTTCATTAGAATGGTACTTTCATTGATAAATCCCTGTGAATCATTTTATTTTATGTTTGTTTAATTACAACTTTGTTGTATAAAATGTAGATAAAAAGTAACAGCAGGATGTGATGTCACAAATGCAAAATATGTTGATTTTTAGGAAAATGTGTCTTTATCAAGTTATAGGTGAACCATTGAAGAACTATTGGAGGGAACACAAATAAAGTGTAAAATAAAGGAATTTAGAAAAGGAACAGATAAGATTGGCTCCAGTACAGCTTAGGAATCGAAAAAGAATAGTATTTTGTCTTCTATGGTCCACTGGCCTACTGTCTAATATGAATAGGGGACATTTGAAAATTATAGATATTAAATGTATAAATGTATCATATCATTTTGAATCATATTTAGATCAGAACATACTGTATACTGTACCTTGACTAAAGACTTAAATTAAAACTAATTATTAATTTACCATTGTATATGAGTAAGGAAAAAACCTTTGTTTTATTCTAAGTTCATTGTTAAAGTTTTAAAGGGATAGACTTAATGTCTCTGTGAAGTTCTTAAAGGAGAACAGACATCTTAGTTTCATTGCTATGAAATCCCCAAATAGAGTATATTGGTGCTTGAGTTATTGGGTTCAGGTCAGAGTTTGATTTGAGTGCCATCAGTAAGCAGTTAGGTTATGCACTGTAGATTGGGCTGTAGATTGTAGGAGGGTGATTCAATCTAGATGAAACGGAAACTTCTTATTTGTCTGTTCAGCAGTGCTACTTTTTGCAAATTACTTGATTATTGTAGATGTTATAGAAGATCATGTACAATATAAACTGTTTTAACAAGTCAGACATACAGTGCAGAATTATATTTGTTGAATATAGACACCTTGCAATATGTTATGTCTGGCATGAATAGGCCTTAATGGGGCACAACAGTGCCAATATAACTGCACACATACGTACATATAAAACTCCTTTATACTAAGCCAATTGCTGACACAAATAGTTAAAAAAAAACATTTAGGGAAGAAATAATACTTGTCGACTGTTTTACTGTTTAGTTCTAAAGAGAGCTGACATTTTTTTCCTCTCTCTCTCCCCCTCGCCTTTCTCTTTTGCAAATTAGGCAACTCAGAAGAAAAAGTTGCCTGACTTCTATTGATTAAGCAGTGTGCTGACCTTTTGGCTGCATAAATTAAGTAGGAATACAGGAGATTACAGAGGGAAAGCTGACTTGTGCACATGTGCTAAGTAGTAAGCAGTGCAAAAATGTCCGGGGTGGGGGGGGTACCTTTTCATGGAAAAACTGGCCAGTACATGTCACACACATTTCCTGGTGCAGTTGTTTATCAGTGCTGCCTACTCAATAATTCTGCGCCACATGAAACATTTACTGGGGAGAAACACTTCTCACTAAGGTATAGTACTGCATATGTAAAGATATAATTTGACTATAGTTCCCCTTTAAAGGATATTTGGTAACAATTGTAAACAATTTCAGTACATTTTACAAGTACATAATTGCCTAGAACCAATACTATTTTTCTTTGTAGTATCTCAAACCCAAGCAAGTGTAAAATAAGTCAATTAATTACATAAATCATCTCCTCTAACCATGATCTCAAAATAATAAATTTAAATAAAATATGAAAAATGTGAATTGAATTGTGCCTCGTTATCGGCCTGTTTTTCATTATTATTTAGACTAAATTTAGATTTTAATAATATTTACATATATATATTATATTTTATAAAGATTTCATAGAAAGTACAACTATTTATACTAATGTGATTGCTAATAATTGGCTTTTGATAACAAGCCATACTTGTTCATAAGCAGACTCTATCACAGCATTGCGTAAATTTGTGGTGCTTTAGAAATAAAATTATACATAAATTAAACATACTAATTAAGAGCCCAAAAGAGGAAATCTTGAGAGCCGCACAGATTTTAACATCTAAGACTGGTCATAAGAGGTTCAAACAATGATCTATGATTTGAATGGAGAATCTTTAAGCAACAGCAGAGACAGAGTTGAAGGGCAGTCTAATATGAGCTTATTAGACTGATTTGCTTGAAACAAGACCTTCAAATAAAGGGACAATAAATGCATTGAAGCAAACAGGGAAATCAGAATGTTAGGTCTCACCTAAATAGACATTATTATAGAAAATCAACTTAAAAACAGTCAAGAGACAGAGAGAGAAGGGATAAAGTAGAGATATAATTATTCTGCAAAGAAAATTTAGGGCCTTATTGACTAAAGGGTGAATTCACCTGGAAAATTTACCTCTCTATAATTGGAGTAGCATCTCCATAATAGTCTTATTATTGACTAAGCAGTGAATAGTCTTTTCGAACAAGCAGACATCAGTGATTGCTGTAGAATGCCTTGTGTGGCATTGTCCGTCAGATAGAAATAGAATGCAAAATTATGTTAGTTGATGTGAATTCCCCTAGTTTAGTGCACTGACGTCATCCTCACTATATTCCACTAACTTTATATAAGTGAATAATTCATCTTTTTCTAAGTCACCTTGTCCCTAGGTCATGTTAAGCAGTAAAGTAATTTTGTCATAGTCGCCATTGTCACTTTTGATGAAATAGTAACCTTGAGCCACACTGGAGACCTGTCATCAGCCCCCCAATTCACCACTCTGATGTGGCAGAGTCAAACGGGTAAATTCAGAGCAGTAAATCTAGTCATATTTGCTCCTTTGACACACTCTGCCACTAAGTCAAAAGTAGTGCATGCGAACGCAAAGTGATGCAAAGAGCTCTGTAAGATCCGTAAGTTGCTGAAATTGGTCATGTATTCACCGCATCACAGAATTTGATAAATAAGTGAACATGCTGAAATGGATATGATGCACATTCAGAGCATTACATGACTTTTGAGCCTTTAGTCCATAAAGCCCTAAGTGTTTTAAGTTAAAATGATATTGCTGAGTGAAATTAAATGTGTTAAGTGTTATTGTCATATTATCTATTAATGTTGTTCATCTTGCAATTAATTTTAGCATGGTGTAGTGTTTTGCTAAGTAACTTTTTGTTCAGAACCTCTCATGTTTATAATTAAATGGTCTTATACATGCTAGAGTCTAGTAACTTAGCAACCAGGTACTGAGTGAAGTACAGACTAGAAGTGTAATAGAACAGGTTATGAACAGCAAAAAAACAAAAGTTATGAAACAGTATTATAAATTATTCAAATCAAGCCTCAGATTAATTCATTTACTGAAAACAGCAATCAAAAAAATGAACCAAACAATAAGTCCAATAATTTGAAAAAACAAAAATATAAAAAGAAAGACCAATGACAGTGAGCAACTCCTTTGTTTACATTTATAGTTTCCATAACAGTGTGGCACTGCATCTTTAGTGTCCAGCTGCTTTGTTCAAATTATACTATTCCTGTTTCACTGTATCTTTATATCCTATTTCAAAGTTCAAGTTTTCATGTTTTCAATGCATATGAAGTCTTCAGTTACAGAGATCCAGTTCTGCTGTTCATGTTTTGTCATGCTTTAAGGTCCCCTAATTCAGAGTATCAGTTTTGCTGTTTCTTGAAGTTCCTTAAAATTCCAGATTCTAGAGTTTGCAGCTGCCATGTGGAGGGATCTCCCTGAAGGTCATGACCTGTGAGAACATCACAGTAAAGTCCAAGTTTCCATGTGGGTGAAGTTGAATTTGACAATCCAAGTGAAACTCATGCCAACCACTGAGAGTCAGTGGACCTGACTACAAAATACCAATAATTTTTCTCATCCTATGGTGTGCAGAGCTGCAGAGCTCCTTAGTCAGAGAGCTTAACTGCACAAGAGGCCCAGCTATTTTGCAGTTTTCTAGATTGTATTCGGGCACCAGGGGCTTGATAATAATCACACGTTAGGATAAATTTATTGGGAATTGAGCTTCTAGTCCTGTCTCTATAGATCTAAACTCCCCTGCCTGAGAACATTACTGGTGCCCATAATAAATATTAGGAATTCCTTTAAATTAATACACTTTCAGTTCTCTGCCTTTAACAAGGCAAACTCTCTCTTTGCAGACCTATCTGCAGGCAGTTCACAGACTCTCAGTGGGATTATTCTGCATAAAGATTTCATTTTTCAATTGCACTACATACTGTATATGAGATTAAAGATTAATTATCCTTGTTTCCTTTATCTTTAAAGTGAATTTATGTTCTGTTTCAGCCTCAGAAAATCTCACAAGGATTGTCAAACATACTTTGTAGTAGAATCCCATAATTTGCATCTCTAAATTTTCTGGCAATCTGAACTGATACCCAATATCATCAGGTATAAATCGAATACTGCACGGAGGAGTCAAGGATGGATTGTGTTTTTGGATTGTAAAACTTCCATCTCTCTGTGCCTAGGTGGTAGGAGAGGAATGTGAATAATGACTTTAGAAGCACCAGACAACAGAAAATTGGGAGTCAAAAACAAATAAAATGGTAAAAATGAAACACTTTTGAAGAATGGCTTGGTGATCAGCAAACAGGAATTCGTAAATGTATGAAATGAAAATGTATTTTTTCCCTTGACAATATGGCCAATAAATATTGATCCTTGATAAATATTCTATATGTTGCTAACGTTTACTATTCTGAACATATGTCCCCTTGCCTTCACAGTTAACTTTTTTCCCATAGGTACCTACACCCTGAGTTTGTAGGTAGTAAACTAAGTAGTGTTGAATTTTATTAAACATAAATATAGGCTATGAGCTATCTCTCTCTGTCTCGCTTTATGCTGAAGGAAAATATGTATTTTAATATTCAGCTTTGTACAAATTTATCACAAATGCTCTTAAAATAATTACACATTATCTTGTAAAAAATGTTCACTTCATTGAACTTTTGATTTTCTACAGACACACAGACACAGCCAGTTAATATCACGGCTTATATTTTTATGACAGGGCAAATATTATTCATGCTGTGGTGCTGTTGACTGTTTTTTCTTGTCAAAAGTAATAACATTGGTTTTCAAGAGCACTTAAATTCAAAGTTAATAGGCATTCATATTTATCTTGTACCTCTCTTTTCCTTTTCACTTTTCAGCAAAAATAGCTCAGGTCAACACAGCGCATCAATTTTTATTCCATTGCATTTTGATGCATTATATTTATTGTGCATTAGCTTTTCACAGTTATCATAGTTTAGCATTTATCTGTCAACTACTATATGACAAGATATGAAATGATTACCCTGACACCTAGTAAAAATATGTGCTGTTTGCAAACAAAGGCTCACGATGTATAATTCTACATGATTGTGCTTATGCTAACTGGATGTGTTTGCAAGTCACCTCAATAAAGTAGCTGTAAGATGTGCATTTTAGTTCATACTGACAAAAATAAGATGCTGATTATTTTTAGTAATGAACAAAACTCTTGTGCTTCAACAAGCATTCATGGTTTGTCTGGCCTAAAGTTTACTACTGATCCACAAAATATATAAACAGGTACCATATGTACATATATATATCTGTACTATACGTACCACAGACGTCAATTAACATTCAAGCATTTATCTACAATGCCAAGAGACCATAAAGTATCAGTTTAATGGTAAGTGTCACAGAATAAAACAACAAGCAAGTAAACAACTAACGTTATATATGTATTTATAAAGTGCCACTAGGTTACGTAGCGCTGTACAATTCTACAGTAAAATACAGTAATAAAACAGACAAGAGAAGTGCGTAACAAGGAACAAGTGAAGTAAATTACAAGTAAATTACAAGTTTATAATCAAGAAATTACATCTGTTTAAATGCCAGGCCATGAATGAAACAAGAGGATGGAGATTCTTACCCCATAGAGCTTACAATCTAAATAGGAGGAAGACTTTCCTAAACAAACAGGAGGGTAACAAGTGCAGTAGAAGTCGGATGGGAAGTCATGTGGAGTGAAAAAAGAGAATTATTTTATTTGCAAACAGCAATCATCCTTAGACTACTCATTGTGTAAAGACAAGATACTGGAGGAGATTAAAGCAGATAACTATATTTAATGATATTCCTCAGGGTTTTGGGCATAGTTGAAAGGACCACTGTCACATTACTAAGCGGTAAATTGACTCCACCTCAGACCCCTACATTCACAATAAATTTGGGTTTTGGGTTTTTACTGGAGAACACATCTCAATCTTTCCTCCAGTTCTGCCTTCATCTTGCTGTTAAAGAGGGATCTAGTAAACAAACACATTTAGTTAAAATAGAGTAGTTTTTATTAAGATAATGGTTAAAATAATGTTTAAGGAGATTAAAATCTACCTTTCTAAGGATAAATCTAAAACACAAACAGGTTGAGTGGTCTGGATCCCTTCTTTGTGTATCCTAATGTGGATTAACTTTTTGGAGTGTTCAAAGGTGCTCCTTTATACTTTTCTGATGTATTGATGTATTGCTGCTACTGCACTTGCTTTATTTGTTGAAACTAAGAGGAAGTGAAAAGGATTGTGGTGTCTGTCAAGAACAGAAGAGAAAGGCAGAGCACCAAGAGCAGGGGCAGCATTGGAGCTTAAAAATGCCATCTGTGAGTTTCTACCCTCCTCCCCCTTGCTATTCACCCTTTGAAAAAATTAGCCTATAGTTATCCTTTACAATAGTTTTATTTTCTGCCCATTCTATCCTTTAAGAAAACAGTATAGTTGTCAGAATTAAGAATAGATGCTTACTCTGAAGGGGACCTTGGCAAGGGTCTGTAGTTGTGGAGTTCAGAATGACTGGACTGTAGAAGCAGCAGGCAGAGAAAAGAAAACAAAAGTTCATAGCAGACTGTCAGTAGCAGATCACAAGCAGATAAACACAGACTGGAAACACAGGACTCAGATGAAACAAGTGAAGATTCAGGACTCGGAACTCGGGACTCAGGACTCAAACAGGACTCAGGAAACAAGATAAACAGATAGTAAACAAAAGTTCCAGATAATAGCAGAGGGCTAAGACTGCTTACTGTGAGCTCAGAAATAAACGAGCACAGAGGAGAGGGTGTGACTAGTTTAAATAGTCTAAGGGATCGTAAACCAAGACTCAGGATCCTGGTACTTAGGGATCGTGATAAAAGCACAAACGGAAACTCTGGATCCTGACAGTACTCCCCCCTCAACAAAAGGATGCCTCCTGGCGTCTATCTCAGCTTATCTGGATGTTGTGAAAATTCCTAATAAGTCTATTTGCATGAAGGTTACTTTTTGGTTCCCAAGAGTTTTCTTCTGGGACATAACCTTCCCATTTAACGAGATATTGTAGTTTTCCACGAAAAATTTGAGAATCTAGAATGTCTTCAACAATGAATTCCTCTTGGGCGTTGACCAGGATTGGTTTTTGGTGGTGGTGAGTGACGACCCTCAAAGCGACTTTCCTAAAAAAGTTTCAGGAGCGAACAATGAAAAACAGGATGAATCTTATATTGCCTTGGAAGTTGTAAACGAAATGCTACAGGATTGATTTGAGCTATGATTTCAAAAGGGCAAAGAAATTTGGGTCCTAGCTTGGATGAAGGCAAATGCAAAGCTAAGTTCTTTGTTGACAACCATACTTTATCCCCTACTCTGAACATAG
>WMED01000930.1:0-25898 GCA_019650415.1 Pipa parva
CTTTGTTGCTTTGCTGTTATTCAGTTTGAATCATTTTTCATTTGAGAACAGAAAATAAATCTTAAATGAGGATTCACTGCAGCTGGTCAGTTTTGACCGTATGTTATGCTAACAAACCCCCAAGTTTTACTCTCGACTTATCCACGTGTCATAGCAAATTTCATAATTGTTGGCCCAAAAACTGACCTCGACTTATACACGAGATCGACTTATACACGAGTATATCACTTTTATAATTAATAATAAAATTATTTATATAATAATTATTTTATATTTATTAAAACAATGCACTATGGATCATTTCTGAATTTTTGAGAGTCTGAGACCTGACGCTGTATTTGAGCTCTGGGCCACTGAGTATAAGAAGATTTCCCAGCAAACATTATACTACAGGCCTTTTAATCTTGTCTATCTGGTGAGCACTTATATTGTATCACCTGTTGGCACGGTGTGTGTTTTTAGCACTTAGAGGTTGATTTTCATTTCACTTTATCACATGACACCATATTGGGACATTTGATCTCTCCTTAAAGAAACAAGAATATTGTTTATCAGTTAATGTACTAGATAGTGCACTTTGTTTGTTGTGCTTTCCCACAGTGTGGTAGTTTGAAGATTTGTCATTGGGAGAAGAGGCAAGCTCCCTTGGAGAAAGCAGCATTGTGTATATACAAGATTTGGAATTTATTCACATTTACAGAGTGCGCTGCGGAACACACAGTTGTTTTTAATAACAGTATTTGTAATGAAGTTATACATTCCTATTGTACATTCTCTTACAAAGGATCCCATTTTACACTGATAAGACCAGTTTTATTTGCTTGCATTTAATTGGCCTTTCCATTGTATTTGAAGGTGCAGCAAATAATTCTAATCAGCACAGCAGATTAGAACATTACAGTTATTAAGGCATATAAAATGCTTGCAGATACCAACATGGACAATTCAGTTTAAAGTTGTATTTTATATATATTAGTTTAAAGGGAAATAATATTTTTTAAATGATAAAATAAAAACATACAAACCTGAGCTCCCACAATACCATTTCCACCATAAAAGTTCTTGGCATACATATGCATAGAGCCTCCTTTTCCTTTGGCACATCCTCCTTTTCTTCCTAGTGTACAAACGTTTCTTTTTACAGTATATAGGCATACATGCACATAAATCATGCAATAAACAAATGATGAAAATGAGATACTCTTGCAGGGTTGCATCACATTATGCAAGTAATCATTCAAGTGTAGATATATTCTGGAAAGTGTCTAGCATATTCTAAGTGCATCTAGCAACCTATAAAAACAACTGCTCCTTAGAAAGTCTTTTTTATGGCTTCTGCCCCAGCATAAGACTACATACCTGTCAGCTCTGCTAGGATTTCTTTCACAGACACGCCACGTGTGTAGGTGTAACCATGTGCTCGATATGCAGTAATCAGGTGATCTGTGGGATTGATAGATGCCTCTAGGCCAACACAGCAAGCTTCCTGAAGTGGGGGACAACAAATAGCTCTCTAAATTCCTTATTTTGTGACACATTTCTCCACATAAAAAATACATTTCAAGTGTCACCAGTAATGGAAATGCAGATATATACTGCCATAATTGCATTACACTGCTCTTTTATATTATTATGTAAGAAACAAATGCTTTAAATTCTATTTCTTAACTAAAATTAACAAGCTGAAGCAAATTCAGAAACTCAAGAATCACTTGTTCACCTTTCCAAAAAAGTTTCTAATCTCTTCCGCATAATTATTTTAATTAAGAATTATCCACAACTAAATCACTTTTCTACTTCATATTCCAGTGTCTCATGAGCTCATATGGGAGTACCAGGCTGCCAGCACAATCTTTCCTGTTCTTAACTGTGCAGCATTGTTCTAGCTGCTTCCTACACAGAACACAGTGGGAGGATCAGACAGGCAGGCAGCCAAGCGCAGTTGCTCTGTTTCAAGTAGTTATAAACCAGTACTGCATGAAAATAGAAATATATTTTAAAAAAGGAGTACTTTATGTAACAGTCCCAGCACAGGGAAAACTACGGCCCGTGGACGTCTTTTGCCCGGCCCACCTGACAAACGGCCGAGCCGAGGGGATAGGAAAGGGCACGCTATCTACGTGTGCAATACAGTGTTCCTCTCTTCTCTCCCCAGCAATGATTTTCACTTCCTGTGATCAGCTTAAAGGAAGTGAAACAGCCCTGAGGGAGGGAGAGAAGAACGCTGTAGCACTAAACGCTACAGCAGACAGAGTCAGGCCACGGAAGAGGTAGGAAGGGACATGAAAAACGAAGGGGGGCACAATGTGGGAGGGAGTTGTGAAGGCAGCACAGAGTGGGAGTGGGGTTGTGGGGGAAGCACAGTGTCAGAGGGAGGATATGAGGGCAGTACAGTATGGGGAATGGGGGGGTGCTGTGGGGCAGTGTAGTATGGCGAAAGGTAGGGTTTGCCACGTTGGGTATGTTACCGGCCCGCCACAGTTGATGATTATTAAATCAGCCCAATACAAGAAAACTTTGCCCTCCCCTGTCCTAGGAGGCTGGAGAACACCTTTAATTTTACTACCATGTCATGCTTACATGTTCTTACAGTTTCAGCTGTAATATTTACATTTATTTTATTAGCCGAGTCTGGTGAATGACTATAGGGATGACAGTACTTGTATAGCCTTACATGTGGGTCATGGCCCTGCTAATGAAAGGCTGTGATACAGCACAAACAGCTGCTCTCCAATCAGATCACAAGATGACAATCACTATGACTCTTGAGAGGTCCATGACCTGCCAAGTCTGTCCTCGGTAGCATCCAAAAGTTCAATACATATTTGAAGAATGGGACTGCTGGTGACTTTGCCCTAAACTTTTAGTTCTATGAAAACTATGTAGTATAGAAAATGAATGATTACAAGGTATCTAGTAACTTATTTCTAAGAAGGTTTCAACTACTATTCTGAAAATAACCTGTAGAGTTTATACTGAAAGCCTTTATTTTGTAATGTGGTTTCCCACTAGGTATTTGTAAATTACTAAATGAAGGCTGTTGGGAGATTCTGGGAGTTCAGCAGTCAAGAAACAATATAATATAGAAATGTGTGTTATAGCAACAGCTAACAGTAATATTAGATCAATAGTCCCACCTGTCCATCATAAAGATGGCAAAATCCACGGATTATCTTCTGCTTGTACAGCTGATCTGACTTCAGCTCCATACGGCGGATTGTCTGCATGGTTCTATAATACTGAAGACCCTGTTCTCTAGTTAAAACAGCCTGAGTTGGAGGGGCTTCTTCCAAACGATGAACATCACATTTCTAGACAGAAAACAACAAGTCTCTTTTTAGCACAAATAGGTAGTGTACACAAAAAAAAAATAAAATAAAAACAAATCAGGTAGAACAAATTGTAGATACGTGTAAACAGCTAAAAGCATAGTTGCCAATTACTGTGACTGACCAATACAAACATAATCCCATTATTAAAAAGAGCTAAAAGCTGCTGTTAGCAAAGGGAACCCACCCTCCCAACATTAAAGGAGAACTATATGCTCATTACATCCACGGGCAAGTCGCAAGGTGGAGGGGGAAATACTTTCTGAAGCATGATTTAAGCTGCAGCACTGCCCCTGCTCTCTGTACTCTACCAATGTTTTTTGTCTTGACAGGTGCTGCAATCCTCTTCGCTTCCTCTTCCTGTCAGTTTTGCCAAACAGAGTAAGTGCAGTAGCAGTGTTACATCAGAAAACTGATACTGCACTTGCTTTATTCGGCAATTCAGGAAGAGGTTTGTAGCACCTGTCAAAAGAAATCATCGGCAAGAGACAGGAGCAGAGGCAGCGCTGGAGCTTAAGTCAGTTAATCGGTGAGTATTTTCCCAGGATGTAAAAAACCTATAAGTCTCCTTTAACAGAGCACACCTTAAGGATATAAATAAACACAACATTACAGCTGTTAATGGCAACCTTCAGGATGGGACATTTATTACTGTCCCCTTTAAATAAGGAGATCTGGTCAGGTTATGCCATAAATACTATAACATTCAGTTTTCAGAAAGCTGTTTTAGGATGTTTACCATTCCAAAAGATTATTTATAATGATTAGGGTAAGTTCACACCTAGTATAAATCTAAGTACTTTACTTTAAGTTTGCAACTAATTCCAAATGGAAATAGGAGAGGTTTAATGTCCCACCACAGTGAAAATATTTGTACACACAGTAAATACAAGCAGACATTTTCCTGTTCACATGATTGAGTTCTGTAGGTTGTAAGACACTGAGGAAATTGAATGCAGACTGCCACACTTTGATTCCAACAGATATGAATTACAGTGCAGCGTGCTGTGCTGCTACAAGGATTACAGACATCTCAGTTCCTAAAAATAGTCATCATTTTAACTTGGTGCTTTTGAATTTTTTCAATGTTCATCATTCTTCTAGCATATCTGACTCGTACAGGAACAAGTAAAGTTCTATACATAGCTTATGTGGATATTGAGTAATAATGCAAAGGATAAATGTATAAGGATTTTTTAAATTTAAATGCATAATACATGTAAGAAACACACACAACTTATGGCATAAGAAAACCAGAATCTTTTAAAAAAAACTGCCATTTTTGGCCTCACATAGGGGCTTATTAACTAAAATGAGAATTCAACTGTCGAATACTGAAACAGCAGATTCCCACAGCAAATCGACCGTCTTTGGCTGGCAAATTCACACCTTTACACAACAATTTGGACTTTAGCCAATAACTCCCATTGTCTTGCATTCGTGGAATGGCAACAGAAAGGTTTTTGTAACATTATCAAGGTGTCCAGGGGCTGTGCAATATGATCAGAGTATCACACTGAATTAAGAAAATGAAAATACCATTCTAAATGTTCCCTCTATACATTTAACTTATAAAATAAACAGATAAAATGTGATATTGTAAATTGTCCAGTCGCATTCCCACTCACCTTTATATCAAATGTAGCTTCAGTTGCAAAGTCTGCATAGTTACGTGATGCCACCATTACACGAACAGCCTTCAAAGAAAAAAAAGTAAGTATATTAAGATTGGTTCTCCTAAATTATTTAGCTTCCTGTATATATTCAGGCCCTGTGCACTTTCTTCTCCAGTACAGATCTACCGCAGTGGCACAATGGGCACTTTACTGCTTGCAGTAAGACACCAGGGAAACTGCATACAAACTGCCTCCCCTTGATGTCAATGGGCAAAAGCACTAAACACAGGGTGACTTATCTAAAAGCATTTTATGAAGTCATCAAAAGAGTTCTGTTGTTTTAAATAGTAAGTAGTAAATTCACCATGTGTGTCTCGTATCAATGGAATCCATTTCAAGGAGTTTTTTGGGTGCCATTTCCCTATAAATAATATATCACCAGAAAATAGTTTCTTGTGCCTTAATGGATATTGTTTAATAAAATGGATTAGCACTGAAAAAAATGATTTCTAAAACAACAAACTTTTTTCTGCTTCTTTACCAACACAGCAGTCCACTCCCACTTTAACACTGCGATATTGAAACAGAAAGCTATTAAAGCCTGCTATAGGCTACAGTGGTATAAAAGAAGAAAGCATGAATTTCATCATAGCAGCCCGACAAGCTTGTCAGCACAGTGCTACACTTAAGAGACCTGTGACCTGTGCAAATGGGAACTAAAGGTTGGTTGTAACATCTGTTTTTCTTTGAAATGCCTAGACAGTATTGCTGCTGGATCAAATGCCTCCTGGGCTGCACCACAGGTGTAGGCATGTGCAGAAGCGCTGTCAGGATCCAACAGCATGTGTGTGCAAGCTTGGACTGCTAACAAATCTAGGAAGAGGAACCGCACAGGGACAAATCACATTGATCATTTCCTTATGGTTTTACATATTTGATTTAAGTAACACATTGGTTTCAGATGTTCTACACCAGAGTTTCTCAACTATATTACTTAAGTACCCCCACAACAGGTCGAGGTTTGAATCCTGCCTTTATAGCAGAGTTAATCTATTTGTCTAGAAAATTAGCGCCTTTGTTATTTACACAAAGGAGATCTTCAAGGTACTTTAGAAACCTTGTTCTGCACAAAAGAATTTTAAAAGAATGAAGTCTGCCATTCTGAATAATTTTTTTCCACCTGAGGTAAATTTAACCTAGAGAATTCTCTTCATTCTTTGACAGCTTTTGGCTGTTGGAAACTGTAGCTAAAAGACAGCTCTGGTGAGAAAAATAACATATATTCCTAATTTTGAGTGCAATTTTTGAATATGAATGCTTCATCACATCATGAAACCTAAAGCCTTATTGATTAAATTCTGAGTTCACCTGATGAATTCACTTTGCTACAATTCGAGTTGCATCATAAAAATGGTTGCAAATTCACTTCTCCTTATATTAATGAAGCTACAGATAGATCTGGGGGAACGAACAGTCTGCTATTGACACTGTTGCATGTGTACTGTGGCGAAGTCTGTCAAACAGAAGTAGGATGCAAAGTCATGCAAATTAAAGTGAATTCCCCCCAATTGCAGTGCACTGATGTCATCCTCACCATATCTAATTAACTGTATATAAGTGAATAATACACTTGTCCCTAGTTCAAGTTTAGCTGTTTAGTCGTAGTAACCACTGTTATTTTTGAAGAAATAGTCACCTTATGCCACACGGGAGCCCTGCCATAACCCCCCCAATTCGCCACTCTGATGTGGTAAAGTCAAACAGATGAATTTGGAGCACTACACCTTGTTGAATTTGCAACTTTGACTGACTTCGCTGGTTTCTGAATACGGAAAGTACCTAAGCACATGCATACAAAGAACTCCATAAGTACGAGACTATTGTAGTCACCCGAATTAGATGCATATTCACCATATTTCAGAGTTTGCTCAATAAGCAAACATGGAGAAGTAGCAATCAAATGAGAATTCATAGCTATACCCGACTATTCAGCTTTTAGTCAATAAGGCCCTCATCAATTACTTGATTTTTAACTGTGTAAAGCCACCAGCTTTAGATCTCTTTCAGAGGACAGAATTTTGTGCAAGTTTGTTGCAATAAAGCAGTCAGTCCAGCTGCAACCACATTAATTTTTTTCTCTATGCAAACTGCATTCATATTGTTTGGTTTGACCCACACAGTTCGATCAATCTTAGACATGCTGTAACTTTTGGTTACTTTCTCTATTTCCATTTATGCATCTGATAATATTTAATATCTTACTATAAAATGAAATCCTATTAACAATATGTAGATCGCATCAGTCACATTATAAGATTTTTTACCATGCAGCTTTACTACCTGAACAATGGTGAGAAACTCTGAAAAAGGCCTAAACTTAGTATCTCTACTCACAAATACACACATCTGCCAGCATAAAATGTACAATAGTAAATTAAAGTGCACCTGTCACCTCAAAACTAATACTAATTTAGGTTGTATTTGCTGGTACACATTTCGATACTATCGACTATAGATGAAATCGGCACGATTTTCCAGTTAATCAGTGCTCCTCGATGTTTCGATAATTTCTGGAAGTAATCGTCATCGAGTGTTTCTGTGTCAACTTTCACTGCATTCGGGAAAGAGAGTTGCTGGGAAGCTCTCGCCTTTATCACTTGAGCCGCTGTTGTTTCTTGGAATGGGTCCGGCTGCTGGGCACTGTGCTATCTCCGTTACATTGCAGCACTGAACACTGTGCCAGCCCAGTTACCCTGCTGCTCTGAACAAAAAGTCTTTAGTCTTCAGAGCAAAAGTCGTCAGATTTTCCAGTACGCTGTACCACCGCATACTGGCGCAAAAAAAGCACTGGTTGTACTGATGAAATAAAAGTTTTTGTAAATATATATGTATTTTAAAAAATGTACTTTTATACAGTGTTTCTCTCTGTCATCTTCCCTGTCAGTCTGCCTTTTCTTTCCCGAGTGTTGGGTTAAATAATAATTGACATTATAGCTCCTCCAATCAGATCCCTTAATTCACAAACTAGCAGGGATCCAATTGGAGGAGGTATAATGTCAATCATCATCACCTGACCCAGGAAAGAAAAGACAGGCTGACAGGGAAGATGACAGAGAGAAATGCTGTTTAAAGGTACATTTTGTTTTTAAATACATATATTTACAAAACGTTTATTTCATTAGTACAACCTAAATTAGTATTAGTGTTTTGAGGTAACAGGTGCACTTTAAGGCATTCCATTAAGATCCATGCCTATGCTGGGTAGCGTTGAATTAAACAAAATAGCATTAAGGGATATAATAGCTAGGATGTTTTTCCTTACCTCACTTGTAGCACCCTAAAATTCACCGTATAGCCAGACAATAAAAAGGTAGAGAGCAAGAAGAAAAAAAAATTATATAAAAATTTGATTTGTGTTTGTCATAAAACCCATGAGAAACAGATACAGGCAACCCAATGAAATACATATATTTCTGTTCTTTATTCTAATTAAGGTTTATAATGCTTGAAATTTGATGCAGCTCAGAAGCTACAACAAAAATGTGCACAGATTCAGAGTTCTATGAGCTCTATAGTGCATTTCACAGCTGTAAGTGAAAATGAAAATTTTTTGTAATAAAAGTAGTTATCCCTATACAACCGATGTCAAAGTATCTGCCTAAGACTTGCACATTTGATGTGACTTGTGTTGTATCAATTTAAAGGTGTTTTCACAGGCTTAAATTGCTTAGTCTGGCACAATATCAAGGAAATCTGATCTGTACTCATGTGCCATATAAAATGCTTTAGGCTGTGGGTGTGAAAATGAGATCTCAATCATTGGGTAGATCTACTTTTGTACCAGTGGGACGTTTAAGTCAGAGGACTCACATCAGTGAAACTGTTCAATAATCACAAACTAGCCAAAGCAGTAAAACATACGTAGATTTTATTTCTGGTTAACAGATTTCTTTTCAACACTGCATATGTACTATTCTTGAGCTCTGATCAATTTTAGACCACATGCCAAGAAAGTCTAGCAGTTGAGGCCAACGTGTGAAACCTTATAGTATATATTATTACTCCTAAATATATTATTGAGGCCAAAGATAATGAAAGGAAAAATAAGGTACCCTAATCCTAACTAATATGCTGAAAGTGCAGGGCCTACCAGCCTAAAGTTCAATATTATAAAGCAGCAAATCATTTGGGCATTAGAGTCATCAGCTGCTGGTGATAGTATCTCATGGTTGCTATACTGGATCCTCATTAATATAAGGATCTAATATAATGAACTCATACTGTTTGACTGGTTGTGGAATGGCACGTGGTACATAAAACTGTGAGATAGACTGGATATCAATGAGGCATACACTCAGTGATGCTTTTCACACATGCTTTGTAAGAAGTCAATGCCTTGAACAACAGCTTTTTCATCAGGGGGTGGAGCTGAATAACTACAAAAGCAGTTTAGTTTCAAAGTTTATTTTTTAATTTTGTGCTTTACCAAAAAGAAATAGAAAGCATTATCTAGATGTGAGCAACATAGACTCACTAACAGCTGCCCAAAAAAGCTGGAGAGGTTCAATTTATTTTATAAAGCAGTATTTGTGGCAAACATGCATTTAAAACATGCACATGCAGTCTTTTACATTCCTCTGGGGTATTATTCAAAGCAAAAATCTAATGCAGGTTTTGTAGACATAAGATTTATCAGCGCTTATAAACTTAAAAGGAGGCGTAAAGCTTTCAATGAACATGTAGCTGCACAGGCTCAGTAATGACTTTTGCCAGGGACTCTTCAAGGAAAGTTACCAAGGGGAGATTAGCAGCAGTTTCCAAGTTATTTTTATTGTACATGGGCACTGTAAAAAATACTGGTATACGGTCATGTGTAGTGATCCAGCCATGTGCTGTCTACCCTTAAAAAAACCCCTCCAGTAAATGAAACATGGAATGTATAAGCTAAAGGGGCACTGACAAGTCAAGAACCAAATGCCTTAAAGGGTGAGTTACAAATCTTAATTAAATTAGCCTTGTGCAACAGAAGGAGAGAGATGATGACAGGTGAACAGAAAGTAAATCCCTTACTCCACCTATTAATTAATTTAATTACAATTTACACCCAGAGAGGCTGATGCTCTGCTGCCTTTAAGCCCCATGACAATCACTTATAAAGTCTCGGCTTGCCGGCTGGTGTGCCCTATCCTAGCCTCTGGCTGCCTGGGCGCCCTTGCCAAGTACTCACTGTGCCAGGTTTGTGGGCAGTGCCCTGCAGCACACGGGAAATGAGAGACAGCATCTTTTGCATTGACGGCCGGGGCCACGGTAGATTTGGCTTTACGGTTCACACTTTAAGGCTGTACAAGTGTCACCTTACGACCTCAAACCTTCTCGGCCGCCAGTAACCTTCCCAGGGACCAATGTAGCAGCCGGCGCGCTCCAATCGCGTCACAGCCACGCCCACCTGTCGTTCCATAATGCGTCGCCTGACTGGGCTGTGCGCTGTCGGATAGGGAGTGTGCTGTGTGTCTATTCCTCGCTTAGTTTACTGGGCTTATAATAACCTTGTCTGTCAGAGGCGGAATATAGAGTGGAGGAGATTAAAATACATTGAACTCCAATTGCCTATGGCCCTGTTCCTCAATATGTATTATATAAGCCAAGTATAATATCACAAGGATACAATACTGCGGTAGGCATGGCTGAAACAACAGGCTGGAGGTCCATTCCCCGGCCTACAATACCCACTATATTGTATCCTCCTCTCCTGGGCTGGTTTTAGTGAATCTGGGACCTGGGCAAACCCCCCAGCATTGTTCTACAGGCCCCCAACAGCGCTTTCGCAGATTTATGCTCCCTTATTAGTGCTTCTAATCGTTAATTAAGGAGAACAGAGCCAAAGTGGGTTAATTCACTAAAGTCCGAATTATTGTGTATAGGTGCGAATTCGCCAGATAAAGACAGTCGCAATAGGCTGCTACTGTCGCGGTCGCGTCTTTATAATGACAATATTGTCGCAATCGCTACTTTATTATGGGAAAATTGTCACAATCTTAACTTTAAAAAATTGTCACGACTTTACAATGGGGAAATTGTAGCGGATTTGCTATGGGAATGCGCTGTTTGAGAATTCGACAGTCAAATTCGCACCTTAGTGAATAACCCCCCCCTCCCCCCAAAGTCTACAGAAGTGTTGTGGCAATTGCCCAGTTCCCCCCTTCCAAATGCCAGCCCTGCCTCTGTCTGCCTGGCATCAAACTGACACATATACAGTACAAGCATATTGGGCTCTACTTTAGTCTTTCCTCTGGGCCAGAGTCCTTTAGTAGATTAGGAAAAAATAAGAAACTTACTGACTTTAGTTCTCATAAAGTTATGTTTTGTTGTGCTATCATTTCTTTACCAAAACAGCAGTTCTCTCCTTTCTTGATTTATAATTGATACACAGGCTATTTTTATAACAAGATCATAACTTAAATAATGCCTGAGACATAGAAAGGCATAAACTGATATTCATGGGGTAGTTACGCACTAGGGGTTTTGTAGCACATGGTAAAACAATGAAGAAAATGTCAAAGATGACATTTTTACAAGAGCTTCGTAGAAATAGTGTCTACCAATCTAAGTTGCAAATTAGATTAGTAGACACTACCAGTTGACCTTTCAGATTACTAAACATGCACTAGCAGAATGAGTCATTGTGTGACCTCATTAGGGGCGGGGCTTCTCCGCACTATACAGGAACTGCAAGTACACAGAAATGCAGAGGGGAGACAGGCTGCTGGATTAAGAGGTGAGAACTGAAAAACACAAAATTGTCTTTACTTTTCAATGTTTAAGTTTATGTTTCTACATTATAAATATAATATATATGTATAGTTTGGTCAATAACTTTACTTACACTTTAAATGCTGTTTTATTTTCCCACATTCTCATGCTAGAATTGTGGGAAAGAATTGTGGGCATCCAACTCCCTTCTATTGAGGACATTTACAGCAGCAGATGCCTGGCCAGAGCCCGCTGCACTATCGCTGATGTATACCACCCGAATCATGGTCTATACTCACTTCTCCCATCTGGTAAACGCTACAGGAATCTAAAGTGTCGCACCAACAGGTTGAGGAGAAGCTTCTTCCATGACTCCATTATAAGGTTGAATCTCTCCACACTTGGACACTAGCCCCCCCCCCCCCCCCCCCCCCCCCCCCCCCCCCCCCCCCCCCCATCTCCCCTCCCTACTTATCCCCCCTGCCGCCTCTCTAACTCTCATCACCCACATCATGTCTGCTGGTACTTCATTATGTATGTATTATGCATATTTATGTACAGTATATTTATTATACTACTGTATTATTATATTTTCTATTGATTTCTGTATTATGGCAGCACAAAAAGATTTCCATGATATACATGTATTTCTGGTGACAATAAATTTCTATTCTATCCTTTGCTGCCCTCTAGTGGGCTGTCACAGAATTTAAAGTGCACCAGTCAGCTTTCAATAGTTCTTCTTAAGTAAAGTAAATCAATCGATTAGCTAAATAATAATGTATATTCAAAAAAAAAAAAAAACTTAAAGTGTACCTGTCACCTCAAAACTCTAATACTAATTTAAGTTCTACTAATGAGATAAATGTTTTTTAAATATAGATGTATTTTTTTTTAATTACCTTTACCTTTAAACAGCATTTCTCTTTGTGGTACAATGCGGCTGGGGGTTGAGGAGTGACTCCCAGGGAGCCACTTTCTGTAATTAGTGATCCCCCACCTAGCATAGTGCTAAGTGAGGGGGTGATACTGGAGGAGATGTGGGGGTCCTAGGGTTCCCTACTAGGTGGGGTTTATTTAGTTTGAACTAATTATTTCCATAGTGCTAATATTACAATAGCACTATGGAAACAATTGTGTTTTAAATCATTTAACTGCTTACATGCCAGTTAATGATTATTAGTGCTAGGTGGGAGATGATGCTGAAGGAATAGGGGGGTTGATGTTGGGGTGGTGGGGAAGGTGTGGGGGTCCTGTGGACCCCCAGTGTAGGGAATCATAGCTCTGCAGGAATATTAGCAAGTATTGCTGCAGCGCTAAGTCTAGCATTTTACACTTTAGTTACTGCTGCGATAAGGATAAGCTCTAGTGACTCTCTGAGTAGGGAGGAGGGAATGCATGTCCCCGATTTCATTTAGTGTGCATGCCAGAAATTTGACAGAGGGTGAGAGGAACCTTGATTATTTGGGGTGTGGAAATAGATTTTGAGTAGCAGGTCATAAACAAAATGGCTGCTTCAAGACATGGAAATTGGGGCAACATTACAGTAAGACCTACTTTATAATCTTTAGTTTTCTTTGCGACTCTACATTACTGTTTAACTAATAAATTCATTTACTTCACTTAATATGAACTATTGCAAGCTGAAAGGTGCACTTTAATGGGTTCCTGATCTGATTTCCTTAGTGGGACCTAACACTGTAGTCCAGCGGTTCTCAACCTGTGGGTCGGGGGTCAGCCCACAGGCAGATATGCCTTGGTGTGCTGACGTCATCACTGGGGATGTGGCTGAAAGTAGGTTGAGAACCACTGCTGTAGTCTAATGTTTAGTGTTTACTTATGTGTGGCCCACAAACACCAAACCAGTATTGGTACATTGTTAGACAATAACGTAAAACATATTTTCAAACTGTACAAAGAATCCTGGTTCCTCACAGCTGCTATAGTTTTAAAGGTCCCTGCTTTAAAAGCATCCGCCCATATGCATATACTGTATATAAATGCAGTGCTTTTTTTGTAAAAAAATATTTTCCTGTACACATTAATTAATTCCCCCTCTCCCACACTTGCTTCCTACGCAACCCCCCTCCCACACTTACTTCCTCCGCAACCTCCCTCCCACACTTACTATCCCCCAACCCCCCTTCCCACACTTGCTGCCCCCAACCCCCATCCTATGTCCCTACCTTACCTCCTTGTCACGAGCAGCGCTTGTAGCTGATGCGCTACTCTCACTGCCGGCTAGTGCTGAGAGATTTGCTTCTCCCTAGTTAGCCGGCAGTCAGAGCTGGCAGTTCTTGAGCAGCGCATCAGCTACAAGCGCTGCTCGTGACACTCCTCCTCGGTCCGGCTGTCTCCCTCCTCCCGGCAATGATGTCAGTTCCTGTGCGAACCAGGAACTGACTTTATTAGTGGGGAGGGAGGATAGCAGTGACAGCCGGGCCGAAACGGAGGTAGGTAAGTAGAGGGGACAATAAGATTTAGCCCCTCTCCTGCTACCTGTAGGCCCGGCATTTGCTGGTACGCCGTACCGGCACAAAAAAAGCCCTGTATAAATGTAAATTGAAGAAAAAAAGTAGTGCAAACCAATATGTAGTGTAACTACTCTGCCATTTATTTAGTGCAGTGATACCCAACCTTTTTCGGCCTGGGGGCCATATAAATCTACAGCCAGTGGCAAATAATGGAATGCATATGCGTTCCAACACATAACAAACCTGGAAGAAAGGGTCTTAATAATGCAGGGAAGCGTTCCACCCAATTGTGAGATACTACAAACAGTGTATTACTGAACTGACATCCTGTACAGTAATAAGCTGACCAGGTCCTTCCAGCTGTTGCTAATTTCCTGCACTGTGGGCAGAAGCTTCGAGGGCCCGATAGCACTGTGTTGCGGGCCAAAAGTTGGGCATCAATGATTTAGTGCATGACATGTTTCAAGCGTACATTTAAGAAAGGGCGTGCGAAATGTCATGATGCTCTATATCAGCGGTTCTCAATCTTTTGAGAACCGCGACCTCCGGCGCTGACGTCACGGCCTCACGTTTTGCCCTAACGTCATCGCGTACGCGCATCACGTGATGGAAGTTCCGCAGGAACCCTTATAAAAAGGGGCCTGCGAGCGCTTCCGGGCTCCACAGCGGTTCTCGACCCCCGTGAGATGGTCGTGCGACCCCCAGGTTGAGAACCGCTGCTCTAAATGAAGTCATGGTAGTTACACTACATATTAATAGTTACCCTATATATTAGTTACACTACATATTAATAGTTACCCTATATATTAGTTACACTACATATTAATAGTTACCCTATATATTAGTTACACTACATATTAATAGTTACCCTATATATTAGTTACACTACATATTAATAGTTACCCTATATATTAGTTACACTACATATTGGATTGCGCTGTTTTCCTTCTTCAATTCTCATTTTCAAACAGAAATACCGCATTGAGCGGAAATGTATATAGGATTTCTGACTGCACATGGTAATAATGGAAACTTATGTAGGCAATTTTAATTTATTAAGGGTCACTTCACTTTAAAGTTTATGCTGAGTCTCCAGCCAAGCAGGACCCGTGCCATGGCATTCACTGTCCCCGCTAGCCCCATGTAATGACAATAGAGAACTGCTGTACAGATGCACCTCCCACTCGATTCCTCAGCAACTAGCCAACATGGGCGGGGAAACTAGTAAAGTGATGTCATAGGAGCCCGCCCTCGAACACCGACGAGAATGACGTCACTTCCTGTCACTGGGGGTGGGGCCGGTAGTTGGCCTGATAGCGGTGGAAAGCTGTAGGCTGCAGTCAGTGAGTCGCTGGATGAGTGAGGCTGAGCCGGAATGCACGGGAAAGCTGAGGGGGGCGGCCACGTGAGCTCATGGAGATGGTGAATGGTGCGGGCGGGGGCTGAAACGCCTGGAAGACAAAGGCCTGAATGTACGGCTCGGTGGCCCCTCAGTGCCATTTCTGCTCGGTAAGTGCAGTGCAGCCTCACCAGTATAGGAGGGCGTAGGCATTATAGGAGGGCATATTACCTACTCCCAGCACTGTACCCAGACATCTCATCCCTACACAGCCACATTCATTTCTTCTCCAGGAACAAGCCTAGGTCTGAATGCACTATACAGCAAAGCCTCATATCAGCTCATTTCCAGGCAAAGTGTCTGCTAAACCATCATCATATGCTCTAATGTATACTTAATGATACACGTGTTCCCTAAAGAGATTAGGGCCTACTGTCTGACTGGGGAGCCTGGGGATTTATTTCAATCACTTTTCTAGTGACACCAACTAAAGCCATACAAAATGTTCCATGTAGTCACAATGTCACAGGTAAAGGAGCTGTAACGACATAAAGAGGGAAAAATATAGCATTGAGTTTGTTAGGGCAGTTGTAAAATGATTTCTTTATCATGCAGGTTAGATACTGTCTGTTTATACAGGGTTTTCTACATGGCACAATGGATCACTAGTCACTTGTGTGCACGGCTGATTCTTCCAAGAAGCCCCAGTCTACAACATTATTCTGTAAATCTGTGGTTGTCTGTTCTATGTCTTTGTATTTTATGGAAAATATGAAAACACAAAATGGGATATGCATGCCGCACTTACAAATCCTGTATTTGACATGGAAAGAGAGAAAATCAGCTAAGCTGATTCACCGAGGTCCAAATGTATATGTGCTGCTGTAAATATACGCATTTATAGACAAACTGATGTAAAAAGCACAGTCCCAACCCACATCAGAGCAGGTATAAAATGCAGTAACCTATTCTAATTATTAAGAAATATGCACCTAAGCCTGGTCTTACACTATTTAATATTAGTCATATTATACATTATGATCTCCCCCCCCCCCGTAGTAGGTAATATAAAGTACACACTTTTTGATACCTAAAAACACCTACAAGACCTTCCTGAGATCTGTATAATATATTAACACATACCTCTTGTTCCTAAGATTTGTATATTGTTTCCCTAAAGGAGTTGCAGTTTATGTGTTCGTTCTTGGTTTCAGTGTTACCTCTGTGCAGATATCTTTGGAGATGTAAATATTGGTGGTATCCTTGTATTACATAGGGCTGTTGCCATTGGTATAAATCCTTTATGGAAAATGTCAGTTTAGTTTAAATGTTTTTCTTTTACTTTTCTTTAAATGACATTGATGCTAAAAGACAACATGTTTAAAACAATGCTTTTGACACTATTTAATCCAGTGTAATACCACTGCAAATTACTTCTAAACTCCTTCAACCAACAACTTACCAGAAGTACTTTACTGCTGAATAGATCCTATGTTAAATGGAAATGTGAATTATTTTTACATGTATATTATCACATTCTTCCATTTTTATATATCATTTTTTCCTGTCATCTATAATTATCACTGTACCATATTTTAATAAACTTTGTGTTAATAAAGTTGCCTATACACTATACCTATTTTTTAATCCTTAAAGTGATCATAACCATCATTTGTAATATACAAGTGATATAATTTTATTTTTTTTAGCAATTTAAGTAGTTTTTATTTTAATTTTCCTTTGCTGTTTCTGTTGTGACGTATGTTTTTATCAGATTACTGCAAAATTTCAGGGCTAACAGGGATTTATGATATCAAATTTAACATGTTGAATAATCATTTCAGCAGATATCTGCTATTTTTGTCATAATACAGTAATGTGCACCATCTGAAGTATATTATTTTAGTAGAATATTCACAATAACACATCTCTTACCTCTAATCTGTTTTATGAATACATGTATGCTTCTTTGTCTAGTAGACTGTGCCTGTGATTGCTTAGAAGTAGAGGATTATGTCCTCAAGTTTATTAATTTGGGACTTTTTTTCTTATTAAATCTCATTGTCAGCAGTGTTATAGAAAGGAATTTCGTTACTAAGGCATCTTAACCTGACCATCTAATGGTTTTTTTTCTTTTAAACGTGGTCACCAAAAGGTGTATTTCTTCTCAGGTTTCATTTTGTTTGCCCTGTATTACACTAAATCAAATATGCCATGTGTAGAGCTCTTGATATAGTTGATTCACATTATAAGCCTTATTGATTGAATAGTCGTGTAAGGCTCTGAATTCACATATATTCGCCACTTCCCCATGTTCGCTTATTGAACAAACTCTGTGATGTGACGAGTATGCGTCCAATTTGGGTGACTATGATAGTAGCAACCTTATGGAGCACTTCACATCACTTTGTGTGCACAGATAATTCTACTATTGAATAAGTGGCAGAGTGTGATAGAAGGAGCAAATAAGACGAGGTGTACTTCACCCATCTGACTTTGCCACACCAGACTGAATCATTTGCCATTGCTCATTTGTAATGCAGCATGCAAAGTTGAACCTTTCTTTAGTGAAAGGATGTCTGGACTTTATGTACAAACACATTTACTTTTAAATGTGTTAAATACATATTTTAAATGCATGCAAGGGTATCTCTGCTTATAGGGAGCTTGTAATGCATCTGCAGAATTACCTTGTTTGTTGCTGGTCCTGTTTACTGACTAGATGTTTGTGTGCTAGGCACTGAATTATGGCTAGTACTGTGACCAATCTTGTACTTGGTGTGAGCAGTTCTGCAGTTTGCTTATTTTACTACAGCTCTGTTTATTTAACAGCTTTAAAATTTAAAGAAATAAAATTGTGTAAAGTAAAAACTGGCATTAAAGTGTACCTGTCACCTCAAGTCTCAAATACTAACTTAGGTTCTACTAATAAAGTAAATGATTTTGTACATATGTATTTTTAAAAAATGTACCTTTTATAGAGCTTTTCTCCCTGTCAAATAGCAAAATAGCAAAAATTTCCGGCACTCCATAAGTAGATAAAATTGAACTTTATTCAACCCCCATTCAACCCCCAGACTTTAAAGTCTGACTTTAATTTCCTTTGGGTTGCGCGGGGCTAAATGATGACTGACATTATAGCTCCTCCAATCAGATCCCTGCTGGATCAGGATTTAAGGGATCTGATTGGAGGAGCTATAATGTCAGTCATCATTTAGCCCCACCCAACTCAAGGGAAAGAATAGTCAAGCTGACAGGGAAGATGACAGAGAAACGCTGTATATTGATACATTTATTAAAATACATATTTATAGTCATATGCAAAAGTTTGGGCACCCCTATTAATCTTAATAATTTTATTTCTAAATATTTGGGTGTCTGCAACAGCCATTTCAGTTTAATATATCTAATAACTGATGGACACAGTAATATTTCTGGATTGAAATGAGGTTTATTATACTAACAGAAAATGTGCAATATGCATTAAACCAAAATTTGACAGGTGCAAAAGTATGGGCACCTCAACAGAAAAGTGACATTAATATTTAGTAGATCCTCCTTTTGAAAAAATAACAGCCTCTAGTCGCTTCCTGTAGCTTTTAATCAGTTCCTGGATCCTGGATGAAGGCATTTTTGACCATTCCTCTTTGCAAAACAATTCCAGTTCAGTTAAGTTTGATGATCGCCGAGCATGGACAGCCCGCTTCAAATCATCCCACAGATGTTCAATGATATTCAGGTCTGGGGACTGGGATGGCCATTCCAGAACATGCCTGAGTAGATTTGGAGCAGTGTTTTGGATCATTGTCTTGCTGAAATATCCATCCCCGGCGTAACTTCAACTCAGTCACTGATTGTTGAACATTATTGTCAAGAATCTGTTGATACTGAGTGGAATCCATGCGACCCTCAACTTTAACAAGATTCCCGGTGCCGGCATTGGCCACACAGCCCCAAAGCATGATGGAACCTCCACCAAATTTTACAGTGGGTAGCAAGTGTTTTTCTTGGAATGCTGTTTTGTTTTTTTTTGTTTTGTTTTTTTACGCCATGCACAACGCCTTTTTGTATGACCAAACAACTCAATCTTTGTTTCATCAGTCCACAGGACCTTCTTCCAAAATGAAGCTGGCTTGTCCAAATAGCATACCTCAGACAACTCTGTTTGTGGCGTGCTTGCAGAAACAGCTTCTTTCGCATCACTCTCCCATACAGCTTCTCCTGGTGCAAAGTGCGCTTTATTGTTGACCGATGATCAGTGACACCATCTGCAGCAAGATGATGCTGCAGCTCTTTGGAGGTGGTCTGTGGATTGTCCTTGACTGTTCTCACTATTCTTCTCCTCTGCCTTTCTGATATTTTTCTTGGCCTGCCACTTCTGGGCTTGACAAGAACTGTCCCTGTGGTCTTCCATTTCCTTACTATGTTCCTCACAGTGGAAACTTGACAAGTTAAATCTCTGAGACAACTTATTGTATCCTTCCACTGATCAACTATGTTGAATAATCTTTGTTTTCAGATCATTTGAGAGTTGTTTTGAGGAGCCCATGATGCCACTCTTCATAAGAGATTCAATTAGGAGAACAACTTGCAATTAGCCACCTTAAATACCTTTACTCATGATTTGATGCACCTGGCTATGGAGTTCAAAGCTCAGTGAGGCTACCAAACCAATTTTGTGCTTCAGTAAGTCAGTAAAAAGTAGTTAGGAGTGTTCAAATCAATAAAATGATAAGGGTACCCATACTTTTGCACCTGTCAAATTTTGGTTTAATGCATATTGCACATTTTATGTTAGTACAATAAACCTCATTTCAATCCAGAAATATTACTGTGTCCATCAGTTATTAGATATATCAAACTGAAATGGCTGTTGCAAACACCCAAATATTTAGAACTAAAAATGATTAAGATTAATAGGGGTGCCCAAACTTTTGCATATGACTCTATTTACAAAAAACTTTTATTTCAGTAGTAAAACATAAATTAGTATTAGTTTTGAGGTGACAGGTACATTTTAAGCAGTATTAAGTGAAATCAGTATTTTTGAAGTTGTGAATAAAGCTCCTTAGCATCTTGGAAGGTGAGTGAGAATTATTTCATAACAGGTGTGTTAATAGAATAAGGATAAAACTGTTGTGTGAACAATTATGCAAACTATTTCAGTAAATTATACCATTCACTAAATCACATTTAAGCATGCTGTTTTGTTAAATAAATATCCCAATCTATCTCATAGGTAATTCATGGCTGGGGACGTGGAAGGGTATTCTTCCTCAATCCATGACACTAGTGTCTCTGCTGGCTTCAGAACTCTCTATGAAGAAGGCCTTTTGGTTGATGTCACCCTTATCATAGAAGATCATCAATTCCAAGCACACAAGGCTTTGCTTGCCACACAGAGTGACTATTTTCGAATAATGTTCACTGCAGATATGCGTGAACGTGACCAGGACAAGATCTACCTGAAGGGACTGACTGCAACTGGGTTCAGCCATGTACTCCAGTTCATGTATTATGGGAATATTGACCTTAGCATGGCTACTGTCCATGAGATCCTCCAGGCTGCTATGTATGTGCAGCTGACTGAAGTAGTGAAATTCTGCTGTTCATTTCTCATGGCTAAAATTTGCCTGGACAACTGCGCTGAAATTATGCGGCTACTGGATGATTTCAGTGTCGACGTAGAGGGTGTGAGGGAAAAGCTGGACTCCTTCTTGTTAGAGAACTTTGTACCACTTATGTCCAGGCCTGACTTCCTGTCTTATCTGAGCTTTGAGAAGCTCAGGAGCTACTTGGACAATGACCGCCTAAGTAGGTTCCCTGAGATAGAGCTGTATGAAGCTGTTCAGGCATGGTTGCGACATGATAGGAGACGCTGGAGGCACACTGATACCATTATTCAGAACATCAGGTTTTGTTTGATGACACCATCCAATGTCTATGAGAAGGTTGGTGAGTTTGAAAAAACTAGCCAGGATTCACCAGTTAGCTAGGACATGCATAAAGTATTAAATACCACAAAAAGAGGTGAAATAACTGATGAAAGGAAATTTAGTGCATTTGGTAACTGAGAACTCCCCCATTATACTATAATATACAAATGTTCTGGTAGCATAAGTGTTTTTCCACACTTCCATCTTATTAAAGGGTTTTTTGTTTTTTTTTACATTGGAATTACTTAATTACACTTTTTTAGTATGTTGCAGATAGTAACTTTTTAAGGGCTTTTTTGCTGTTGGACTTTCTTTCTAGGTTTTTGAATTATTAAGTTTTAAAGTTTCATATTATTTATTCTTTCACATCTTAATGGTCTTCCGATTGCTAGGGTAAATTATTCTACCCACAAGCCAATGAGTTAAGAACGGTCTGGAAGATTAATAGTACTGGGCTTGAATAATAAAATAAGTATTGAAAAAGGATTATAAGTAAATATAGAAGCAATCCTTTGCCAGGGGTCAGTATAGAAGTAAAACAGTCAAATAATGAAAAACCATTAAAAAAAAAACATAAAACAAAAAAACTTTAAGTCAATTAATTGCAACATACTAAATATTTACTTCTACTATGACCTCCTGCCTTTTAAAGGTAATTCATGTTAAATGCCTGACAACCTGTCCTTGGATAAATAGGCCACTGTGCCAGCTGATAGGTCAGGGGTCTGCATCCTTTTCAGCTGAGAGAGCCATATAGTGTGGCTCTGCTCAGCCCTTTTGAATCCGGAGCCGGGGATATCAGCGACTCCGTATTGGCTAGAAACCAGGAAGCGAGGTGACATCAGCGGCTCTGGATTGGCTTGCGACCCAAAAGCGCTGTGACTTCAACGGCTCCGGATTGCTAGCCAAAGTGCTGAGAGAATTTTGTCTCTACAGCGCTTGCCGGCGATTAACCAGCAGACTGTAATGAGCGGTGCTTGCATGTGAGCACCACTCGTAACAGTCAAAGAGCCAGATGCAGCCATCAAAACAGCAACAGGTTGCAGACCCCTGCACTAGGTTTACTACTTAGACACCTGATCCCTTTCTTTCATTATGAAATGAAGGAGCCAGGCAGCTAAGTAGAGTCTCGGGGCTGGCATAATGGTCCTAGTTATTGAGGCACAGGTTAACTTACATTTAGTATGTCTGCCTGAGGCATTAGCTGCATTTAAAAAAAAATATTTAAAGTTTTGAATATGTTTAATACTGCAGATGCTAAACCTCAATGTATGGTCCTTTCCAGGCTTTTTTTAAACCAAACTCTCTTGTTACTGCTATGCACATAGTACAGTGGCATTCAGGAGAGATTGGACATTAATCTGCTGTTGGCACACTTTTATAAATGTTTGTTGTGTTGGCACTTTTAAATATTTAGCATAGCAGTACACAATGGTATTAAAATTATTATATAAACACTTATTTTTTTAAACAAATAAAAATCTGTATTTAGTTGCTGTTCTAGCATGTGGCAGAATGCACAAAAGCACCTCTGGCAGGTGCCCATAAATTTTCTTGAAGTACTGCCGGAAACTGCTTTCACCTCTGTCACCAGTAATAGGGGTGGAGTCAATTTGTCATAGTAAAGACAGAAGTGAAAGCGGTCAAGTGGTACTTCAGGTAAGTGAATGCATAGTTGGGGCTCTGCCCTTAATCTTGTTTCCTGTAAAGTAGGTGCAATTGATGAGATCGTTGTTGTATGTGAGTGTTAAGCATCCATACTGCTGCATGTGCATCTCTGCGTCATTTTCCATAAACTGCCATAGAGCTAATGGCAGACAATAGAAAATTAAAAGAACTGTTTTATGGCTGTCAGTAAGAATGTTTTATGTGAAAGTTGTATTGTATGTCAATGCAATATTTCATCTCTAAATAAACTTCTAGTCATGTACCTGCATGAGGTTATATTTCCAGGTAAGCCTACCATCTAATCCCTTTATAGCAAAATAAGTCCTGGGCTCTGTATATTGACAACTATTCAGAATGAAGTTTTAGAAATGTTAAAGAATTAACCTATTCTGAGAGGCATGGGGTTTGGGCACACACCTGCCATTATTGGGAGAGAATCAGTGGCAGGTGTCTATACACCAATGTTTACTGTAGTGAAGACTTTTCCTGGCATTTTATAAAGATTGGAAGGGTTTATGTATTTTTAGGTATAGCTATACTATCCATGTTTCATAAGCCTAATGGGTTTAGCTTGGAGAGCCAGAGAGTTAGAAAAGTTTTCAGGAGAAGTTTGCACCAAAAATTATATATAAAATTTGTGATTAAAAATTTAGGTTTGTGTGTTGTATGGCAACATGGCCTTTTTCTGCCTCTGTACTGTTACTGTTCATGCACCCTCACTTAAAATGTGGTTGGAGTTAAGATTGCTTATATAGTTGGGCAAAGTTCTGCAAATGTTAGTGTGGCTTCATTTAAAACATAGCTGTTTATTGTATAATACCTGCTATAGTATGGGAGGATAGGTTTAAACTTCCAGTTAAATATTCTGTCCCTTTAAATACATTAGGTCTGTAATATATATTGATCCACCTAGCCTTCTAGAGGGACACAAAATTACATTTACCTCAAAAAATTAAAATGTCCCACTTAAAGTATATGTATCACCTGAAAACATATGTATCACCTCAAAACTGATAAAAATGTAGGTTCTACTCATGAAATAAATGTTTTTGTGTGTATGAATATACAGTATATTATATATATATATATATATACAGGTAGTCCTCGACTTACGTCGTTGATCCGTTCTTACTCGGCGTCGTAAACCGAATTTCGATGCAAGTCGGATCATACATTCATACAGTATGGTTCGACTTGCGTCGCTACGTCGCAAAACCGTGTAAGTCGGAACAAGGCATGGTTGCATGCAGTTCGACTTACGTCACAAAACCGTGTAAGTCGGAACATGGCATTGTATAAAGCGTTGTAACCCCGAAACGACATAACTCGAGACCGTCGTAACCCGAGGACTAACTGTGTGTGTGTGTGTGTGTGTGTGTGTGTATATGTGTGTATATATATATATATATATATATATATATAATTTTTTTTTTTTTTTTTTTTTTTTTTATGTACCTTTATATCATCAGCCTGACATTTTTTTCCGAGTTGGGCAGGGCTAAATGAATGACATTACAGCTCCTCCAATCAGATCCCTTAAATCGTGATCTAGCAGAGATCTGATTGGAGGAGCTATGATGTCAAACATCATTTAGCCACGCCCAACCCAACTCTGGAAAGAAAAGTTGGACTGACAGGGAAGATGACAGAGAAACGCTGTATAAAGGTACAATTTTTAAAAAATATCTATATATTTACAAAATACATTTATTTCATTAGTAGTTTTGAGGTGACAGGTGCACTTTAATGTCTCTTCACAATGGGAGAAGTGCCATCATCTACAGACAGTTTTTCTGTAGATCACCGACCTAAAGGTTAAAAAAAAAAAAAAAAACTTTATTTATAATTTCTCTTCAATCTATGAACTTTAGCTATTTAGACCTTGATAGAAATGTTAGGTATGAGCTATAGCCTGTCTAAAAGCACTGGTTTACTGTTGCGATGCCAGCAAATAATAAGAGCACATGGGTAAGGCCTTGCTATACTGTTACTTTGTTGTAGCAACCACTTTCCCATGTGCCATGTCATGACAGGTATTTACCCTACATGTTACTTCACACACTTCGCAATAAATATCTAAAGGTTCATAAATTTGTGGTGTTGGCAATTGTTTTAAATTTGTCACCTTTTATTAAAATAAAATGCAAGTCAAACACCATTGCACCTTAAGTATTGCTCAAAAAGTATAGAAAAGTATAAATATTTATCCATTTTTAGCCTTGTGGAAGGATATTTCATGGTAACTTTGTGACCGTTTCATACTGCTACTACTGGAAACTTCTCATATGTAGCTGCAGATCATTGTCATGCAGCCAAGTGACATACGTTAAAGGCAACAAGTTGCCCTATGATAGTGATGATATTTTGTCACTATTTTTTGGCTTATTGCCACTTAATTTTGTAAAATTTAATTTTGCTTATTTTCAGTCATCTTATTATCACTTTTTTGCACTCATCTGACCAAGTCAACTTAGATGAGGATTTTCAGGATTCTGAAAATAACATAAAACTTGAAGGTAGCAAGATGCTGTGATTCCACACCTGCAACTATCTAACTAGCAGTGATTGCTTCTTAAAGGAGAACTAAAGATGGAAATAAAAACTAGCCATCTAAAACAATAGCTTATACAAGCTGTCATCGAGACGTTTCAGCTTAGAACTATGCTGTCATATCCCTGCATGGGGGTAGACTTCATAGCGCTTGTGATGGTCCAGGAGCCAGCATGAAGACCCACCCACTTCATCAAATTGGCAGTGCAAAAGTTCATTACATGTCATCGCACCCC
>WMED01000931.1:0-30429 GCA_019650415.1 Pipa parva
AGCAGGGGGATTCCTAGGGGAAAATGGGACTTTGCATATAGACAAGCAGATGTGCCGACAGTGTTTCGCCCAGATTCCTCCTGTTAATCGTTTGAAGGGTCCCCCGATTGTGGAGTGATGCTACAATATTCAGTGATGTATTGATGTTTACTCTATATAAGTTTATCATATACAATTAACTTCTATGTATTACTAATATTGCTACAATAAATAATTGTATTTTTTTTTACCTCAAAACTGACTCAGTATGTTTAACTAGTATGTTAATGAGCGAGCTGCAGATTAATTTTGAGTAGGTAAGACAATGTTGTAAGCTGTTGAATTGGTCACAAAGTCGCCATATCGCAGAGTTTGCTGAATACTCGACTATGGTGAGCGGTGAACAAATGTGAATTTACACCTTTACACAACAATTTGAACTTTAATGAATAAAGTTTAGACTCTGCTCTCCTTAAGAAAGAGTTAGAAGCACAGACATATTTGAACTTTGGGATGTAGTGAGATTTGCAATCAGACAGCTTACAATTGTTACTTGGAAACACCCAAAAGGTTGCGCATTTTTGTTCAGGAACAATCAATGACAATTATTTGTATATAAAGGATGTGCTTAGCTATAGTTGAAAGTGTGGTTGTGTCAGCATTGATTTTTTTTTTTAATTAAAAGGATCATTAACACTATAAAAGGAAATTTTTGTATTTAAATTTGTATCTCTTTGTATCTCAGTTACTTGCTATACAGTGTCTGTAAAATGTTATCTTTGGTGTCTTGAATTTTCTTGATTTGCATTTGTTTTTCACTTTGATGTTTTCTGCCATTTATCTTTTGTGTTAAACATATTTTCTCCCACTCCCATCATTTCAATGGAATTACAGATTATACATATTCATGATGCACTCTAAAGAGACCAAATAAAGTGAAATTATGTGTATATTTAAAATAGACCACTTTATATGATCCCGGTCACTTGTCATTTTCCTGCCTATCAGGGTTGATTTTCAGACAGGTGACAGGAGTACACTTCAACTACCCAATTAGAACTTTCATCAATAAGACCCTGAATTTTTCTTTGCTGGAAACCCCAAAGGAAGCTTTCTGGATGTAACTCGGTGCAAATCACAAATATAATATGTCTATTGGCATTTACATGCATCAAAAATAAATTCCTGTTAACTGAACTAAAATTTAAATAGTGGCTGATTGCAAATTAATCTTTATTTGTCATTAAGTCTAAAGGACTTTGGTACCAAAAAATATACATAGTAATTGTGAATTCATCTTACTAACTTAAATGTCTTGTTGGCTCAAAAGCAAACTAGTCAACCTGATCATACCAAGGGTAAAAACAATCCTCAGCTAGAGATCAATCACATAGAAAAGGCATGTCTGTTACATAAGCTACAGACCACCTAAATGAAGATTATATTTTATATCATAAAGTAAACAGGGGGACTGAGAAAATCCACTTCAGATAAAACTCATGGCAAAGCTGGGCCAGTATAACACATTAATAGCAAGAGAAAATTCAAGCAAGTCATTCCAGTCCTACAATTAAAAAATAAATCAGGAATGATTTACCTTAAAAATAATAAATAAATCAATAATACTCTTAAAGGGTGTAGGAAAATGAAATGATATTAATTTTTCTAAGAATTCTGTGTATAAAAGGCTAATTATTTGTTTTGTATACTAAGAGATAATGTATAAAGAGTAATATGGTGACTCCATCTAGTGGAGTATATAGTGTATTGCACTCAGGAAATTTATATGAATATGTAATTACTGGTTGGGATCCCAGAAGTGATAAATACTTGGAGGGAAAAGTGTATTTGAGCTCTAGGCATACACCGGAAGGGTAGTAGGGACCTGTAAGCAGATTGAATTAGCAGAGTCCCCAGTAAAGAAAACTTCAGAAAGTGATAGTTAGACATAGCTACAGAAGAGTAGCTTTACCAACAAAGAGTGCAGTGGGTGTAGAATACCAAGGTGCCTTGCATGAAATATCAGGCACCTAGAGCAGGCTCTTAAAGTGACAGAGCCTTAGGGTGGCAGTTTGCAAGGTCTGGAGATTATGATACCCCTGTAATGAGAAATAGAACTTCTCTGAGTAACTTCCATTAGGTGGAATGCTCGCACATATACCAGAAAGTGGTGAGAGCTGCTCCTACTCCTTGGCTGCTTACGGAAGGGTAACTATAAACAATGTACAATTTTTCCTATGAAATGATGAACTGTGCTATTAAGTTTAAAGTGTGTCTTCCTGTTGGTGTGCTGTTAAAGTGTTCTTGTTTGAAATAAGAACCTATGGTGTCCATTTTTTAATTTAAAGGTACAGGCACTAATCTTAAGGTACAGTAAGTGGGGCCTATCCATTGAATATCTAACTTAGACTGTGGGGAAGCAAGTCCCAGTAGTGGATGTAAGTGACCCCCAAGGGGAAAATTTATAAAGCCTTTTTTTTTTCGCCGACTATTATTTTCCACCACATTTTCGATTTCCCTCAATTTAATGTATGTAGTGCCAATTAAAATGTATCAAAATCAAAAAAGATTGATACCAATAAACACTGATGCATTAATCCCGGTAAACCTTTCATTGCTTTCAATGGAGCTCCTTTTCTATCAATATCACCAATTTTTCCTATGGGGACTTAGAAAACTTTTCAAAATTATCTCCAGAGGGAATAGTGGGTTTTTACTCAACCAAGTGAATACTTTTCAGTGATAAAAAATATCAATAGGGGTTAATAAATATCAATATTTTCATCCTAATTAAAGGTACAGTGGTACCTCGGTTTTCAAACGACTTGGATTTCAAACAAATTGGTTTTCAACCACGAAATTTGAGAAAATTTTGTCTTGGAATCTGAACAAATATTTGGAACTCAAACACCCGAGATGAGCAGAATGGCATTCACAGCATCAATACAAGTCAATCTGCCATTGGATTTCTTATGGGATAAATTGTTTTGGTTCTCAACCGCACTTCCAGAATGAATTGTGTATCACTGTATATTGATATATCTGGAGAAAAGTTTTTCGATTTTTAGAAATATCCCCCTTAATATATTCTATAAATTTAAAATAGTGTCACATTGTGGGGCTTAGTTTTTGTTTTTTGTTTTTGTTTTTCTTATTTTTCCTTACTTACAATGAATTAAATGAGACATACAACTTTGCTTATAATACATCTGTAGGAGATTAATATGAATTTATATCCTCACGCTTATTATTCAGTTTATACCCAGTGCAGCTTCCATTATTTTCCCCTATTTTTCTTTCAGTAGTGTAATATGCAGATAGAAGTAGGTTTGATTCTAAGAAACACAAGTTGCACCAGTTAACAAGGTTAATTTCCATCCCAATGGGAATGGATAGTGAAGTTACTACCCTTGAGGCTACAGAATTCAGTGTTAAGGTATGGCATCCAGTGCAGAGTAAAGATTTGCAATAATGTTCCTTTATTATTGTTGTCCTCTATAACATAATGTCATTTGTGTGCAATTGTTAGTCCTTTGCTGCAGTATATTATATATAATTGGTCTTTCAGTTCCTTTCACAAATTTCTTTATTTGAATATCTTGTTAGATGTTGTTTGAGTAAATAAGCTCTGAGGTAGTGAGCGGGAAATGTAGCTAGCCTTTAGATTTCTATTGAGATTTTCCCACAGAAAATATAACATTTCTGTATCTCTGCTGCTAACTCCTGGAAACTTTTGGTGATAACTGGCGTTTATTTTTCCACTCAAACGATTTGTTAGAGGATGTCTGAGTTCCCTGGGGGAAAACTGATTTAGGAGTCGTCATTAGTGACCAAACTTATATAGACTGTGGATGAGGGGCATATTTATCAAAATGTAAACTGCTGCATGAGTTTTCAGCAAAATGAGTTTTCCATCTGTGCTAATTTTCCAAAGATCATTATTTTCTGATATATAATTAATCCTCACTGACCATTCACTTACTCATCATTTTGAGTCTATTCAGTGCGAATAGGACAGTAATTCAGGTATGCATCGTGTGTCAATCAACCCATCCTGTACCTGCTTGACCATTCAGATTTGACTTGAAAGTGGTGAATTTCGGGACTTGCAGCGGGGTTCCTGTTACTAGCACTGAAACATTTAACTCAAATGGCTGGAAAAATGTGGCAACCATGTGCAAGTGACCTCAGCTAAAACTGAAATGAATGTTAAAACAATTGTTGAAATTTCTGCTACTGTTCTCTGGCAACATTACTATCATCCGCAATGCAACAAAATGATGACACCAGCCCTTCATATGTTAATTTATACCTATGTCTATTATGCTGTCGTTAACGTAGAAAAGGATTGTTATGATAGTATTGTCTCAATCAAATAGGTTCATGTGAAGCTGACATCATTTCACTTTAATACCTCTATTTAGGATGCATATGCTGTTTTGCACCACTGTTACTATTGCCCAACAATGCACAGAAATCAACACATTGTCATGTTGTTGAGTGAATAAACACAAGTGACTTTACTACAACATGAGTGAATTGCTTTGTAATGTGGCAAATTCACTTTGAGAGGCGAATTCACACGTCAAGTTGTGCAAAAACTCTATAAGGAACTGGCAAAGTGAAGGACTACTCAAGCTTCTGACCTGGCCGGCCAGGTATGAATAGAACAATCATCTACAACTTAAATGTACTGACCTGGACACAAGAGTCAAAGCAGCTCATCACATCATCAACCTTTGTAATCTGCTGCTGAGGAGATAGTAGGGTATGTGGGATGTTTTTACTTCCTGCTCAACTCTTTTAACCAAATGCCTTGTGTTTATGACACTGTTGTTTTTATTAGTAGAAAAAATATTAAACAAGTACTTTGCTAATGCAGAGCTACATGACAAACTCATCCTTCCCATTCCTATTTTACATATTTGTCATATACACTACATAATATATTCCATTGTTTTGATTGTCACATTTATATTGAGACTGTCTACGCTAGGGAAACAAGAAGAATATAGGAAAAAGCCAAAGGCATGAAAGTTGATACTATAAGAATTAATCCTGCTCATGAATAATGGAAATATATATTATCTGAAATAACCTATTTAAACTATAAATAAAGTATAAGGCAAAGTATGAAGAGTATAGTATTTATTATGGTATCAATAGTATAGTACATATTTTAAGCAACATTACAAGCCAAATACCTTCTTCAACACAAGCAACACAAAATGAGAAACCTGCACATGTTCAGATCTGTGTAGGTTTATGAAACTCAATTAATTTGTTTGTACCAAGAACAAGCCGATTTTAAGTGGAGAGTGACAATGATATTTTTAGCTATGTGCTGGTCATGTATTTCTTATGGATTTGCTTGGGAGTAAAGCATTCTTAGCAATCCACACAAACAGACTAATTCATTAGGACGTAATAAAAAAATTGTTAAGGGAAATGATTCTAACTTTATTAAAATGGCTCTAAACATTTTGTGCATTAGTAACATACAGAGGATGCTGTATATGCACACATATTTGTACAAACATACAAAATATGAATTCACACACATTTGAACTTTTACACACAGACACACTTGCAAATGGATGTGTGTGATAATTTGCAGGTTTGGCACTTAGACACTGGTGAGATTCAGGGGTAGTGGGGCTCAGCCATCAATCCTGTAAATGCCTTGAGAGCAGAATTAGGGGATCTGGACCATTTGGAGACATTGCTCATGGTCGTGGTGAAGTTTGGCCACTGAACAACTGAATTTTGTTTATTTGTAGCAGCCACTGGAGAAAACTGAAGTCAGAATCAATTGTGCTGTGGATGTCTCCCTGGTGAACCTGAGTTGTGCTGGAGCCATTTATGCATGCAGATTATTGTGTAGATTATGAATAAAGAATCATCATGACAGAACATTTGTCTCAGGATGACATATTTGTGACTGGTTACCAGAAATAACCAAGTCTGAAAAGATCCTACCTTTGGTAATATATGGACATATGGAGAGGAGAGGAGTAGATGTCCACCCAGACTACCCAAAACTCCTGATGCTTTATAAGTTGAAAATGTAACATTTGACATTGACATTACAAAGGAGCCCAGTCAAATTGCCACTGTGGTCACAAGTCACTGGAGCTCTGCATGTAATATTTCCCAAAGAAATTCAGCAGAATGTAGCAGCAAAAAAGCAAGTCCAATAAAAGTTGTACCAGAATGTGGCAGTACACCAGCAAGTCCAATAAAAGTTGTACCAGAATGTGGCGGCACACCATCAAGTTCAATAAAAGTTGTACCAAAATGTGGCAGTGCACTAGCAAGTCCAATAAAAATTTTATCAGAAGGTGGCAGCACACCAGCAAATCCAATAAAAATTTACCAGAATGTGGTGGCACACCAGCAAGTTCAATAAAAATTGTACCAAAATGTGGCGTCACACTAGCAAGTCCAATAAAAATTGTACCAGAATGTGGCAGCACACCATCAAGTTCAATAAAAGTTGTACCAAAATGTGGCGGCACACTAGCAAGTCCAATAAAAATTGTACCAGAATGTGGCAGTACACCAGCAAGTTCAATAAAAATTGTACCAGAATGTGGTGGCACACCATCAAGTTCAATAAAAGTTGTACCAGAATGTGGCGGCACACCAGCAAGTTAAATAAAAATTGTACCAGAATGTGGCGGCACACCAGCAAATCCAATAAAAATTGTACCAGAATCTGACGGCACACCATCAAGTTCAATAAAAGTTTTACCAGAATGTGGCAGCACACCAGCAAATCCAATAAAAATTGCACCAGAATGTGAAGGCACACCATCAAGTTCAATAAAATTTGTACCAGAATGTGGCGGCACACCAGCAAGTTCAATAAAAATTGTACCACAATGTGGCAGCACACCAGCAAATCCAATAAAAATTGTACCAGAACGTGGTGGCACACCAGCAAATTCAATAAAAATTGTACCAGAATGTGGCAGTACACCAGCAAGTTCAATAAAAATTCTACCAGAATGTGGCGGCACACCAGCAAGTCCAATAAAAATTGTAGGGCCACAAAATGGGAAAGAATCATTGCACTTTTACCAGCAGTAAAAGCATATTATTCTTAAAATTTAGTAACTATTATATAACAATCTAACTATCCATATATATAAAAAAAAATATTACTGTACAAAATAGAAAAAAAATGTGTCAAATAAAAAACTGTGTAGGAGAAGGTGCACACTGTGGTTTGCATTTTGCATTCTAATTATTTGTACCTTAACATAGCAATTTTTAACATGCAGTTACTCTGCTTGGAATTGTATTTCAGTGACACAGACATTCAAGTAAAAAGGCTACTGTTTTATTAACTGTGTTCCAGCAGAAATATACATCATGCCAGATGTCACGTCATGTATTCTTCATGTCCTCATTTTACAACAAAGTTATATAGACCTTAACTTGTGGAACATCACCTTAATGTGTAGATGCTAATTTTAAGTAATTTGCACAAAGTATGTGACAGTGTACCATCTGGCTTGTGTATTGTGTGTGTTTGTAGAGGTATGTGTTGTAAAGTAAGAAACATTTTGTGTTTGCTTATATTATCTCCTCACTTATCATTATGGAGAAGAAATAATCTCTTAGACAGACATACATGGGAAATATACAGCCCTGATTCACCATATGACTGATTAAAGGAGATCTCTGGCTTGTTAGACTATGGGGTAGTTCTAAAAGGGGGGATGAAATACTCACTGCTGTGCTACATTGCTGTCTCCTGCTAGCCTCAGAGCCAATCTCATTTCTTCTCCCTGCAGGCTGTGATCTTCTTCACTTCCTGTCTCTGTTAAATTTATGCAACTTGAGCAAGTGCAGTGTCAGAATTCCATGAGAATTCCGCTACTGTGCTTGTTCAACTCACTGAAATTCTTCTTTCTGGATCACTAGCTCTAGGTACAGAGGATATTGCTGCCAGAGGCCAATCTATCTTATTAAACTAAAGGGGCCCAGGAAGCCAGTCATCTAATAATGCTGACTGTGTAACTCAATTGATAAATTGTAAATATTTTAGTAAATGAAAGGTGGCCTAAAGCCTTCCTGAGCCAAGAAGTAATTGTCTGATACAAATACTTGTTAAATGATATCAGTTAACAGCACTTCTATGCATCCTTTGAAAGCCTTTATTAGACTTGATAGTCTGGGAATTGTCCAAAATATTGCTGATCATGATGATAAAGGCTTGTTAAAAACACATAGGAGTGCTGTAAATTGATATCCTTTGTACTGTTTCAGCTGACGATGAAAGGTCCTGACATTCACCTTTTTTTTCTGTTATTCAAATTGGTTTACATGAGTGCTATGCTGTTTGTTGAAGTGCCCAACATGCCCACATGATATCCACCACCTACTATCACTCCTCCACTGCCATATTGAGATCCAGGCTGAAAAAAAAAAAACATCAGGCTTACACCAGGTCACAGAACCTCACCAATGACAGTGAGAAAATATAACATGAAATACACAAGAAAAAAGAGTAATAAAAAATTCACAAACAACATCAAATAAACTCAGAATGTGTTAAACTCTGAGCTGGGGATGTACCAGAAAAAAAGTGATAAGCAGACATAAAAAAACAAAAAACGCCTACACTTATTAAACATACATAATAGAAAAAAACAAAAAAAATTTAATATGAAGATATGAGGGCATTACCTCAAACACAATCAATCAGACATCCAGATTCAAGGAGTACATGAATAAAGAATACAGCAATAAAGTGAGTAAATACTACACATGAATAATAAATAAAGCTATAAAAAAAGTGTGATAAATGGGATAGGAGATGAAAAAACACCTATATCTCACAGGATATCAAAGAGACACCTGGAACAATGCACCTAAAAACACCCAATGTCCATGATGTATAACCACTAAATAGATTTATGCAGGTTCCTCCCAAGGGACAGATGTAGAATGTCAAACATCACAATTGTATCCAAGCTGATATAGCATTCAATGGCATGTAAGTTCCAACCAAAAGGCAAAGCAGATAGCAGCGGTGGTCACAATGTATCAGAGAACAGTAAAGCAAATGAACATAAATGTCCACAAAAAAGGAGGATCCAACGTAAGAGTCAGGGCCAAAGATAGCAGACAGGGATGAACTTAAAGGGTATGAAAAGTCTGGATAAAAAAATTATTTATATCTGACATGTATGCATATAGAAAGCCAACTTAAACACTAAAATGTAGAAATGATTTCCATCGTCAAATCCAATCAAAAAGTTTCAATCGGTAAAAATTGATTGAAAAATAAAGACAAAACAAATAATTAAAATGAGCTCTGGCAGTGAAACGTGTTGAGGATATTTTATTGTTCAGAGCTCGTTTTAATTATTTGTTTTGTGAGTATAACTGGTTTTTATTACACATTTGCAAATAAAAACGGTATTATACTATTTTTGGATTTTCTTTGCATTTCATACGTTGTGGAAGTGGAGTTGGCTTGGTTGATCCATTTGGCTATCTAAAGGTTTTATCGTTTTATCACTTGATGGAAGACTTCATGGCTTGTTTATATGTTGGCTTTAAACAATTGATTTGGTGAGCCTTTCCACTATCAGTGTCTGTTGTCACACATCTATTCACAGTTTTGAGGAATTACTTCTTTTTCTAATACACCTTATCACTCTATTATTTTATGATAAGGCACTATTGTGCCTTTTTTGCGCTTTTCTTTTTGTTTTAGGTAACAATGTCACAATATTTCAAAATGGAATGAAGATCTAGACAAAGAAATCCCAAAAGAGTTGTGGTCAAAAATATGGCAGAATGCAAACAAATCATCCATATGTGCAATAAACAATGATATAAGATTATTTTATCTATAAGATTATTTACAGATGGCACCTGACTCCACAAAGGCTAGCCTAGCAGCAATCTACAAAAAAACATTGTTTTAGGGGCAGCATGTAAACATTCATATTTTTCCATACTTGGTGGATTTACCTCACAGTACAAAATTTCTGGCAAAATATCCTAGACCTTCTGAACAAAATATTCCAGAATCTAATCTCTTTGGACCCATTAACTTTTCTTTTATTAACTAACATATCTCAAGTAAATACAAAACCGAAACAGAGACTAGCACCCCACATTCTCAATGCAGCTGGAACATTCATAGCAGCAAACTGGAAACCAGCTGAACTCCCAAACAGAACACAACTAATCCCCTAAATTAATTATATAAAAGCAACAGTGCTAATAAGCTCCTATATTAAAGATAAGGCATATGAAGATGAACACCTATGATACCAGTGGGATATACAGTATTCCTAGATTTACAACTGTAAATATATGTTTTTGAGATAAACAACAGTACATTACCGGTTGTGATGCTTCCAATATAAACTGAACACCATATATTTCCAAATGTAATACTAAACTGTACTGTTGTTAATAAAACAAATAAAAATCTTACATAAAAAAAAAAAAATGTAAATGATAGGCTTGTAAAGGACATCGAATACATCAAGATCAACCAAGAAAACCATCATCTTCTTGTTCCATGTTGGACTTTATTGCAGATCAGAGACATCATATAAAACAAGGATCCATTAAGAATTTTTAGAATTAAAATCAACATCAGTTTTTAAACTAAACTCTTTTGGTTTTCCTTGTGACATTATATAAAGATTGTTTAAGTATTATTTACCCGATAAAGTTCATGAACTCCAATTTATATGTATAAAAGTCTCCCTTATTTGTTGGAAGAAACACATGCCCCTTATTAATTAATGCAATTTGCTCTGCAGAAAATGTCCTGTCACATATGATAACAAACAATGTGCACTAAATATCTTTTCACTAATAGATTTAGATGATACTATAAAGTGTAATTGTTTTTTTTTTTGAGTATTAAGAAGGCTATTTGCTTTCTCCTGGAGCGGAGGTATGTAAGACATGTATACGATTGTGCATTAATGTGAATTAGTAATAATGAATATTTTTGGATGAATCAAGATGGAAAGACAAATAATAATAAAATAAATAAATAAAAAGTTAAATATTATCTTAGTCTATTAAAAAAAAATTGAGCTTAAAGGAGACCTAAAGTAAAAAAAAATAAAACAGGACAGTTAAAATACTTACCTTATACAAAGCCGATTGATTACAGTCACAGCATGAGCTGTGTTGTAATTAGCTGGCAGCCGTAGCTTACCCCGATGCCTCCTTCACAGCATGCTGACTGACACAGAACCAGTATGCGGCTCCTTCTTCCTGTTTTACTGGCTTCTACATCATCACACTCATTGCGGGGGAGCATTTTCATTTGCTCCCGCAATGAACATGATGATGATGTTTAAGCCCTAAAACACCCAAGGTGAAGCAAGGTGGGAGGAGCCGCGGCTCTGGCTGGCTGTCAGCCAGCACTGTGAAGAATAACTGGCTGCCGGATAATTACAGTCACAGCTCATGCTGTGTCTGTAATCACTGTATAAGGTGAGTATTTTTTTATTTTTTACTTTAGTTCTCCTTTAAGATAAATGTAAAAATCCTGAATTTCAAATGATAACAAATGATCTAGTATTCATTTTATGTTTGGACTATGATACAGTGCAAATTGCAAAATGCTGATTTCTTTAAAGATTTTATAGCTTTAAAAAAATGCAGTAAGACTTAAGAGTATGCTGTCTCTTCCATTGATGAGGTATCACAGCAGCACCTGATGGAAAATGTCACATAATGATAAAGAAACAACATAGCTGTTGTTTTCTTTGATACATACTTGTTCATTTGAAGATCAATGGATTCCTACTAAGTTTTATTGATTCATACATCATCAGTACTACATTAGATACATGAAATGATATTTATTATTCCACAGGTCTCAAGAAGTTGCATATGCTAATGCATTGTAAACATAAATACAAAACGTATAATCATTAAATTGGACACCACTGTTGAGAAAAGAGCCTTACTGTGATAATTCTGAAATGAAGCATGCTTCAGTGTCTGAGATATGTATAATTACCTGCATTTCTGATTTATCAGAATCATTTGCTTCTTTGAACAAATGCAAAATAAGAAAGCGAAGACAGAAACGTGTGAAACACTGTCCAGAGAGCGAAAGTATGGATTTATCCCATTTTATTTTGGGCAGTGTAAAAAAATACACAGCATTTTGGGAACTAAATGATCTCTGTTTTCCAAGTGTTGATAAGAAAAAATATATCCCTTAAAATGTTGTGAATGTGCTGTGGAAGCTGGGTTTTTCACAAACACATATTTTTAACACGGGGTTAAAATACACCCTATAAATTATCCAAAAAGATCATTCATCATAAATCAGAAACACCTAGGGGGAATTCACCATTGTGCGAAGTGAGCTCCGAATCCTTCGGCTCACTTCGCACAGACTGTTATGCGCTCGCTTAAGTCCTGCACGCGGACATCAGCGAGCGCTTTAAGAGTCGCCTCGCCGAGACTGGAATCCCTTTAAAGCATTCGCTGATGTCCGCGTGCAGGACTTCAGGGAGCGCATAACAGCCTGTGCGAAGTGAGCCGAAGGATTCAGAGCTCACTTTGCACAATGGTGAATTCCCCCCCTAGTATCTGTCGGACTGGCTTAAAAAAAAGCAGAAATAGCAAAGAATGAAATTGCCTTAAATGCATTTATAGTTACTGTATGTTTAATCTTAGCTTCCAAAAAACATACGTTGTGTCTATAAAAAGCATAATATTTAACTATTTAGATTTTACAAAAATGGGATTTCCAGAACACCTCATGAATATGTATCATCTAAAGCACCATATAAAACTGTGGGACTGGGTGAGGTCTTTTTATCCACATGGCTGCAATCAGTAAGGTTAAGAAGATACAGAAAACCATAAAATCCATACACTTATCTTCAAATATCACAATTTACAAATGCTGTATTTAAATAACTATAATGCCAATCCAAATGGTACTTTTCTACTTTTTTTGGGTGTGAATGAAAAGGACTAGTAACTTTTTTGTGCAAATACAATAGTATGATTGTCACAATTGTTTCTTCATTTTACTTTCTCTTTTTTTAACAACAATGATTTACATTTTCATGTAGTGTAAACAAAAATATTAAAAATGCAGTAAAAAAAAACCCATAGCAGTGTTCACCTATCTAGGTTTTTTCTAGGTTGCAGTAATTACATATTTCCTGTGGTTTGTGAAACTGCATCTACTGCTTTGTGCTTACAATTGGTGTGAAAAAGTACAGAGATCATGTTGCTAGCAGAATTATCTTGTTATCCTTAGAAGAGGTATGTTAAGCCAAAATGTGTAATGTTGCCTGTTGTTTCTTTGTAAAGATGATAGACCTTATTATCAAATGTATGTTGCCATGACTACACAATGTGAGACATTTATTTTATAAGTAGGACCATTGCGTTCTTTCTTTGAGATCATTATAACAACCTGCGTGAATGGGAAAGATAGATAGCCTTTAAAAGTATTGTAGAAATGTAGTGATATTTTCCCTATATATACTGTTATATATATATATATATATATATAGGTTAAGTTAAATCTTAATGATAAGAAGCTGGACCAACAAGAGTTGGTATTTATAAGCAGATACTGTCAACAAAAGGTGGGAGGTGTTTTCAAATAAATAATCCTTTCTCCCAGTTTAATGAAAGAGCATGTAGTCTTTAGAAACATGATAAAATGTAATATATATGCTTTTACCTGGGAACCTCACTTAGAAATCATTATCTGTTTTACAAATACTACAAATGTAGAGCGAATTGAGTAGAAATTAGAAAAGGCCCAGGACTAGGTCTAGGGTTGGAGATTTACAGGATAAACAGGACAGAAGGTTTAAATATGTTGGAAGGACCACCCTCATTTTTTTTTTTTTTTGCTATTATTTTACATTAATACTTTTTTAACTAATTCCAAAGGAATTTCAATGGATCAAAACAATAATGTTAACTAAGTAAATAATTTTCACTTTTCATAAGATTTTATAATCATTTGCATAAAATGCTGTTGCAGAATTTTAGGGCTGTAGGCAGTGTTTTCTTCTTGTCAATAATAACGGAGAAGAAAAAGTTGTTACAAAGAGATTTTATTATTATTGGTATACATAAGTGTTATAAGTCACATTAGAAAGAGTGGGATATTGACAAAAGTCTGAATTGTCACGGAAAGAGGTGAATTCACCAGCTAACGACTGTTGCACATTACCCAATAGATGGCTACTGTCATGGTCATGACTTTGTTATGGGAAGGGACTTCATTCTTATCTTGGTTGCAACTTTAGTATGGGGACTTTGTTGTGGTCATGACTTTATTATTATCACAGTCATAACTTTACTATGGGAATCCACTGTTTAGTGAATAAGAAGTAGAGAATCAGGGCGTAGCCACCTGAAGGGATGAGAATTATTTTCGACAGTCAAATTCTCACTTTTTTCAATAACCACCAGCTTGATTTAGGGCACACAAAAATCTTAGGCTGTACAAAATAGTTACAGGTGACCAAAACTTAAAAAATACTGTATATATATATATATATATATATATATATATATATATATTTTGCACTACAAAATAGAATCTTGTGGTACAAAAATCTTGTGGAAGAAAAGTTTTATTAGTCATAAAATTCAGAATAAACTTTAAGACTTTAAGTTAACACTTTGGTATATTCTGCAAAAAAATCAATTTTTTCAAAGTGTTGTTTTGTGTTGAAAATGAAATTTTGTGCATGAATCATCTTGTAAACATAATTTTATTTAGTGCATACAAAACACTATTATGTGCACAAAATGAAATTTAGTGCACAGAAATAGTATTTTATGAACAAAATTGTTAAGCTGAATTTTTTCCACAAAATTCTATTTTTGTGCACAGAATAAAACAAAATTTTTGTGTAAAAAATGTATTTTGTCCTCACAAAATAATACTAATTTGCACAAAATTCAGTTTTTTCTACAGAAATATTTTTTAAAAATACAAAATAATTCTTAGAATTTTATTTTTTGCACACAAAATTATATTTTGTCTAAAAATTTATTCTGTGTATACAAAGTGACATTTTGTGTACACTAAAATCCAATTCTGTATGTACAAAATAGAATTTTTGATTCAAAATTATTTTGTGTGCACAAAATACTGTTTGTTAACATATTATTTGGAAATTTAAATATATATTTTTATGTTAAAATTTTTGTGTTTTGTAGATACTAAAATTAGTTTTGTGTTCATAAAGTATATTGTATTAGAGCAAAAATGATTTTGTGCATACAAAATATAATGGATTAATTTTGTATTTTTTCATAATTTTGTACAAAATTTCCCATGGAAAAAATGGCACCCCATATGTGGTCGTCTAGGTGTACAATTCTCTGAGTTTGAATGGGGATTACTCAGCACTTCTGGTCAATGTTGTAACAATAACAAAATAAATGTAAGGATTCTTAAAAGATAATGTAAAGTGTAAGTAAAGTTATGGACAAAACTATACATGTATTTTACATTTATAATGTATAAACCTAAATTTAAACATTAAAATATAAAAACTATTTTGGGATCAGGAGTTCTTACCTCTTAATCAAACAGCCCTGCTCCCCCCCCATTCTGTGTACAGACTCTTCCTTAGAAGTGCCAATAAGCCCCGCCCCCCAAGTTAGGTCACAAACTATACAGAGAGAGACACGATCTCTCATCCCCCTCTCCTATCTAAAAAGCCTGTTTATAGCCCTGAGCATGTGCAGATAAGACCTGTCCCGCAGATAAGAGATGTGAGACAGGTCTTATCTGGGCATGCTCCACAACCTGTACTGTCAAAAAGTCAGTTAGAGAAGGGGGCGTGTCATTAACTCTATACTTCCTATAGCAGGAAGCCCTTCACTATAACAGTGCAGTTGCAGAGAGGTATTGAGCTGTGCTGAGTTAAGAGGTGAGTCAGGAATTTCTTAATCGATTTATTGCTTGACAGTATATAAATAGAGATTTATTTATATAAGGGTTTACTTACACTTTAAAGAACTGGCACTAAGGAAAAAGGAAGTTCCTCCAAGTTAGTATTCTGAGGAATATTAACTATGCCCTTCACAGGGCAGAAAAGGGGGCTTATGCATCAAGTGAGATTTTATCTGTTGATGTGAATTTGCATCACTTCGGGTCGCTACACTCCAACAGTTGAAAGTGTTCAAATTTGCCACTTTTTTTCTGGCGAAGCAAGACTGGCAAATTCATCACAATATGCCTTGCCAAATTGGCTTCTGTGACGTATTCCGCCACTTAATGAATGAGTTAATTACCTGTGCTCTGTAAATGTAAGTGGTGCAAAGAGCACCATAAGTGCGCTACATCGCAGAGTTTCCTGAACACCCAAACATGGGGAAGTGGTGAATGAATGCTAGTTTGGACCTTTACATGACTGTATGTACTTTCATGTGTAGTGCTAAAGTTACGGTATGTACTAAACCATTTTCAGAAACATTTAATTTGTATCCCAGGCTAATAGAGAACTCAGGGAAGTAGGCCCCACTTACATATTGGGGTACGTATTGAGCAAAAACAATTCTATAGCAGTATGGTGCAATCAATTAATAATAAAGAAGTACGGTGCCAGTGGTTCTTGCTTCAAAACAGACACACACATTTATTAAACAGGAACATGGTAAAAGCAAAGTAAATGATAGTAGTTTGTGCATCCAATGTAATCAGATATTCAATCAGAACACATTGAGATAGAAAATACAGTTGAATATAGTTGTATAGTTCCCCCTGTGGATCAGATAATTGAGTCAGAACAATGTGAGTCCTAGGAGAGTTCTGGATGGCCTCAATTGCTGGATGGACCTTGTCAGTATTTCATATTCTGTGAGGCTAATCCCTTGTCCCTAGGCCTACCACTGTGAACCCTAAGCTTTGAATCTGTCCTATTTGTCAGGATACACAAGGTCCCCATCTTGGTGGGATATTGGGCCACCCAGGAAGATAGTCGAGCCTGCTAACTCTCATTCTCTAAGGTGAACTAGAACTTAGGACTATTCTGAAATAAAGTCCCTTAGGAAGATCTTCCACCCGGAGGGTGGAGTTGTTGCTGTTGCAAAACCATGTAGTTGAAGACCCAGGGCCCACCCACTGTACAATCTTAGATTAGTTAGGAGGGATGTAATTCACTTACATCACAACTAGATAGGCTATAACATTGTCTGTTGGAAATAACATTACAATTAATATCATAATAACAAAACATAAGAGGAAGCTCCAAGCACACTAATTGGAGCCCCTTGATATATATTAGTAAAATGGTGAATATTGAATATTGCAAATATGCAAAAGTTCACCAGAGCTACAAACGAATAAGCCATAAAGGGTTAGACAAAGCTTAGGTAGCTGAATGACTTATAATGTAGCAAGGATGAGGATGGTTGACAGAGAACTGGGATACCTTTTCACTAGAAAAGAAATGTTTCAAGCAAAGATAGATCGTGCCTGAATGAAAGAGCAACTATTGTGCTAGAGAAGATTCTTCTAGTGAGACTGGCTAAGTATTTAAACACAGAAGGAGATAGATGAACAAGGATATAAACCACATATTGTATACACTATCAACACAGACAGAACAACATAATGGAATCCAAGTCTGTGTCAAAAAAGCATTAATAACTTTAAAAAATACAAAAGATAACAATGGTCATTTTTATTTTACAGTGTATAAGACAGCAAAATAAATCTGTTACAGTTAAATTAGGATTTAGTGATGTAATGCAATTTCATTTAAAGGGATTATGTTTTATAATAATATCAATAAAAATCAACAGAAATAAGGTGCAACTGGTGTTTTCTCTTCAGTTATACTTACAGAAAAGTCCATTCACAGGATACTGATAATAAAGCTAAGCTTTACTAAATAGGATAATACTGATGGGAGAGGGAGTTGATATCTCTCACATTCACACACACACCCACATTCACACACTCCTACATTCACAGACTCTCACATTCACACACACACCCACATTCACACACTCCTACATTCACACACTTTGACATTCACACACTCCCACATTCACATACTCCTACATTCACACACTCTCACATTCACACACACACCCATATTCACACACTCCTACATTCACACACTTCGACATTCACACACTTCGACATTCACACACTCCCACATTCACACACTCCTACATTCACACACTTCGACATTCACACACTCCCACATTCACACACTTCGACATTCACACACTTCGACATTCACACACTCCCACATTCACACACCTGTACATAACCAAATTGTCTCTTTCTGTTCCTTTCTTTGCTAACATTTATCTTTCAAGCAGCGATGGCTCTTAATAGCAATTATTTAAGCTATTGGATCAAGGTATAATTTATTAAAACTGTGTCCATAGTGCATTTATTATGATGTCCAAGTCAATTACAAACTTTTTCCCATGAAACAAATAATATACTCAGAATATGCAGAAATGTAAGCTGTATGAAATATTATCAGGCGAGAGGTTTATGAACATTCTACTTTATTTATTAAAGTGATTCCAGATAATAACTTCATAAAAACAGTATTTAGTTTTTTCTGAGCTTTTGGGCATTTCACACCAGTGGGACCATCTGTAAGACAGCAAAAACTGATATATATGTTTTTTTTAAGTTATAATAAGATGGCTTCAATTGATGAAACAAAAACCTTAAGGTCAGTAGATAACACTGTGCTGGAATTCATCATAAGAACAAACATAATAAACCAGTCACAGCTTGACCTTGCTACTGAGCTCTTATATAAAGTGCAATTATATTCTAACAAACGGACAAGCAATCTTCAACAATCCAGCACTTACATTTTGCTTTGCTTTGTCAACTGCATTGAAAGTTGAAGTATCTTTGTAATACAAAGTATTTCTAGTGCAGCATGCTGCTGTCTATGAGTAATGATTCCACTGTAAGGGCCTTATTGACTAAAGGCCAAATAATTGCGTAAAGCTCTGTATTTGCATCTATTCGCCACTTACCCGTGTTCGCTAATTGATCATACTCTGCAATTTGATGAATATGTGACAAATTTGGTGGCTCAGTGTTTATCACTGCTGCCATGCAGCGCTAAGGTCCTACGTTCAATTCCACCCTGGACTTCATCTGCATGGAGTTTGTATGTTCTCCCACTGGGCACTCCGGTTTCCTCCCACAATCCAAAACCATTCATCTGTGTGTGACAAAATAGGGAGAAACTAGATTATAAGCTCCAAGTAAAATAGTAGCGCTATATAAGAATGAATAAATAATAATAAATTCAGGTGACTATGATAGTCGTCTCGTGACCTTACAGAACACTTTGCATGCACAGGTACTTCTAACTATTGACTAAGTGGCAGAGTGTATTGAAGGAGCGAATGCGACTATGTTTACTGCTCTGAATTGACCCACTTGACTTTGCCACATCAGAGTTAGCAATTGGGGGGCAGATGCCAGGGCTCTGCATTCTACTTCTATCTGACTGACCAAGCCATGCACAATGTATCTGACAACAATCACCACTGTTCACTTGCTCGACAAGTCTATTTGCTGGATAGTCAATAACGAGAACTGAATTCTCGACTATTTTGGAGATGTGACTCAAAATGTAACAAAGTGAATTTGACAGGTGAATTCACACTTCAGTCAATCAGCCCCTTAGTTTTTGTTAATTTACATAGAAGTTATGTAACCCTTTATATAACATAAACATGTCATCCCATTTAAAAGCAGTGCACGCATACCTTTCAATATTACAGTATGCAAACTTTTAATGTGTTCAGGAATAAAACCAAGTTACTTTGCTTTTGATTTAAATTCACGGTCAGAGGGTTTGTTAATACTATACTAATGACACAATACAATTCATATGTTTTATAAAAATCTAGGACTGTGTAATAACACCTTTCCACCTGTTGACAACAAAGATCTTTTAAGGATTCCTCAGATTTTCAAAAAAATGAGGACTAACACCAGAGAAAGAAACAACTCCCATTTGGTTTGAGTGTTTATTCTAATAACTGTTAGGAATTTCCCTCATCAGTCCTGGGGTGCTTGAGGAGTGGCTTACATCAGCGGAGCAGCACCTCCAGTAGGATTAGAACCAGGAACCTGCTGCACTCAAGATAGCAGTTATACCACTACTTGATCTGTTGGCCTGTGTTTTCAGGTGAGCTGTCCAATACATTAGTGCTGATTAGCCTGCACAATTGGTAACTGGTGACTCAGGTGCTTCCTGTTTGTCATCATCCAGGTTTTTAAATAGGAGGTCATTTCCTCTAGTCTTTGCCCAAGCTGGTTTTCTTGTTGTGAAGTCCTTATGAAGCTTTTGGTTCCTGTTGTGCTACAGCTTCCACCTTGGGTCCAGTTTCAGGTAGTAACCTAACAATAATTTACTTTTTTATTCTTTCATGGTTGCAGCCATCTTTAATCTATTGTTAAAAATAATTTAACAACCTATTTTGTCTATTATTTTCTAGGGAACTTTAGACAACGAACATTCATGAACATATCATGAATAGCAGTATACAGCCAACTTTGGACTAGCCTGCACACAGTGCCCTGCAAGAGATGGAAGTAGTAAACTACCTTTAGCATTATACCTTCATAAAAAAAAGTCTCTGTGCAATGCACATGAGGGTTTATAGATGTCTAATTCTACAGAGATACTATTGTAAGGTAATTCCTCTAATGCCTATGAAATAGATAAACTGTATGGCCTTGTACATGGCTGCATAAATGAAATTATATAGTATATAGCAGAAGTTTGGACTGATTACAAATATGTAAACCAGTATGTGTTCTTTAGAGTAAAATATTAACACAGGGATTTGCTGGGTATAATTTATTGAGGATGTCTTCATTAAGAGATAGTATTTCTGTAATAACTGATACATTCTCAGACCAAAATAACATGCCATGCAGGTTGTATTTATTGCACTTTTTCACAGATCATTAAATAAGTACTCTCCATCCCATTTTTCCTTTTTCCATACAATAATTGCATGTCTTAACTTTTTCTAGAATAATTGAATTTGTTTTCTCCTACAATCATCTTAACAAAAGGGCACCACTGCTCCAATTTAAACACATAGCTCCTGTGCGCTGTTTTCTTAAAGAATCTAGCAAAATATATAGGAACCATTTGTATAATCTAAACTGCCTGGACTGATTTAAAGTGTAAGTAAAGTTATTGACCAAACTATACATATATATTATATTTATAATGTATAAAGACAAACTTAAACATTTAAAAGTAAAAACGATTTAGTTTTTTTGAGTTCTCACCTCTTAATCCTGCTGCATTAATCCTAGAGGATCTCTCTGTAACTTTCTCTTCCTGGTTAATGCCCAGAAGCCCCCTCCCCCTAATGAGGTTACACAATGACTCATTCTGCTGGTGCATGCTTAGTAATCTGATGCTTTCCTCTCACTGCTAAGCCTTGCAGCACTGAATTCTGACTCTGTCTGTGTCAGTTTTTAAGACAGAGAAAGTGAGAGGGGTGGGGCGTGGCCTTATCCACTACAGGAAGGAGGAATATTTTACAGAGGGATTACAAGTGCTGCAGAGTGAAAAGGTGAGAGAGGATTTTACTAATCGTTTTTTCACTTTACAAAACTTTAATGGGGCAAACTTTATAAATAGGGTTTACTTAATTACTTACACTTTAAATGACCACAACTTCACCTTGGGAACACGTAGTATATTTGTATTTTACCTTTAATTAAAAACAGGTATTTAAAAAGTCACATCACTTTTGGAATGATGTATCCAGTTCTTCCCTAATTATTAATATTATCAAAGTATCTGAACTCTCTCCCATAACATAACTTCTAATTCCCTCAGTTTGATTTTTGTTACTTCCCCATATTACATAACAAAATTATGTTATTTTATTTATGATTTTATATGCGTGTGTTAATATAGAAGGATTTCACAGTATTTGTCTCAGATTTCATTACTTAAAATGCTAAATTTATTATATTTAAATAGCGTGACTGATCTGCAGTTCCTATTAATAAGCAAACATTAAAACATTCTCTCAAATAAATCTTGGTCTCTTTTTTTCATAATACCTGGATGCATATTAATTGTCAGATGCAATTTAATGGCTACTGCATTTCTGGGCCACAGAGTGTAGGAGTAGTACTGTACTGTAACTCTAAATATAAACTTTTTGACAACAGTATAGATGAACACAAATTACAACATGTGTAGGCGTTTGTGCTTTGGTCTGAACTGATTTAAATGTAAAATGTGTTTTTAAAATCTGTAATGTGGGAAGATTAATTATCACCTTAGTTTCAAAATAGGAAGCGGTAAAAACCCATCACAGGGAAATGTGGAAAATACATTATCAACAGCTTAAGTTAAAAAATAGAACAGGCAGACCAAACAGTATCAGCTTTATGGGAGATTGAATTCCAAACATGTGCAATGCAGGAGGAAAGATGCCTTCCTTATATTCCCCTCATTCTCAAGGGACCCGACACGAAATTGAGTATTTCAGTATGTAAGTCCCAAGTGACAATTATGAGCCAAATCCACACACTTTCCAATATACCAAAGGAAGCCTGTGAACAAAAAGTAGGCATTATTTACTGCAGTTTGTAGCAAGGACTAGCTCCTTCCTCAGGTGTAAGAAAAATGGAACAGATACCATATATTTATACTTATACTGTAACCATCCCCCCCCTCAGATTTCTAGATTTTACTGGAGAGAAAACACAATCCTTCCACCATACAAAGTGAACACCAATATCTAGAGAAAACAGTTAGGGAAATAAAATACTAACATAGTGTATACACTAGATACCTAATAGTTGCTTATTCACTACTCCTTAAGTACAGTGATGTCAGCCTAGCAATGCCCCACTGACATTATTATATGAATACATCCCTTTCTTTGTCATCTTATCTTTTGCTTATGTTGTTACTTGGACACAGTGTTTAATTTCACTCTTTGTATGAATTGACTCCTTTCACCACACTGGATCCCTGCCCTCGGCCCCTACATCACCACTTTATTCTGGAAAAGTCAAAATGGCCAATTGGTAGCAGTAGTGAAACAGTGATTTGGTTTTACACACATATTGTAGACTAATTAGACTAATAACAAACAGGGCTGTTTGATTGCCACATGTTTCCAGGAAATTATTTTTGCCAAAAAATGTCCCAAACCTTATGCCATTTATTGTTATGATAGTTAAGGGTGTGAAAAATACACACATGAAACAGTCACTTTAAAATGCTGTAAAAAGGAAGCATTCATTTGAAACGTATTGGTCATAAAGAAAAATCAGTGACATTTTAACAACAGAGGTTATATCTGAAATAGCACAGTGTGCAAAGTAAGTGCAATACCTACTGTAAATCTGTCATCACAACTACTTTGTACCTACTATGCTCACTTAATACATAAGCCCAGATATATTGCATTCTATTTCTTTATTTGATTTAAACAAGTTAATAAGCTCTTGGCAGGGTAAATGTAGTATTCTTGTTTGTTTTTTTTTTTTGTTTTTTTTAAATATTCATGCAAACTTAAATGGATTTTGAGCAAGTGTGTAAAATTTGTAGCGCTCAATTTACTGTTTTGCAATTATTGATCACTGTAGTAGTGAAGGACAAAAAATCCTAGAAGGCAGTAGAAGGTAGCGTATGTGCTTGGATATATTTTGTAGCTAAGAATAGTAGACACAATCAGCAGGAGGCCCTGTGCTACAGTAGGTCTTGGAATCTTCTCCAATTTGCCACGTCAACAGGTAAAAATTAATCTCTGTTTCAACCCTCTGCTAACGATCTGTAACACTGCACTATTCTCTGCAACATTTGCCAGTGGGCTAATCTGGTCCCAGTGACTATGTCCACCTTAGGTAACTAGCATAAAATCTCCTCTGTATATTTAGTCATGTTTTTACTCTGAGGGCTCTTTTACCTTCACGCGATTGCTCTACAATATTAGATTTTAATGGTTTGAATGTGTAATATTTGCATAATAGAACAGTAAAGTTTTAGCACTTTGACTAGAGATGTTATCATATTTATAAATATATTTAACTGCTTACAAGTAGCAAACATCCACGCATGAAATATTTCACACCAGAGTTAATGAGAGATTTTTTTTTTTTGTTATGAACAGAGTGTTAATTCATACTTGGTGTAAAATTATATTCAAACTTAAATGACCTAAAATGATGTTATTGCTGATTAAATGCAAAAAAAAATTATAGTGTTTATTTTGCACGCATAATACATATGTCACCATAACAGTTTTCCTTTTAAGAGCAATACTATTTTTGAGGATTTGAGCAATGAGGGGCTTTTGAAAATGAAAATATAATATATAAGCATTATAAGCTTCTAAACTCTGATAAGCAATCAAAGCCTCTAAATTTTGGCATGTCTTTATAAAGGCATGCATGGATCCAGGTGGGTTTGTATGCCTTCTTTATTATTTAAATATATTATCCTTGGCCAATCAAGTCCATTATTACATTTGGAGAATGTTCCATGAATAAGCTCTTGAAGTTGAGAACCAATAATTTTGATTTTGGTCATGAGCGGCGCTTGCCTTTGCTCCTTCGCCACTCGTGTCTGCCGGCATTTTTCAGATGGTAAATGCTGTGGCTGAGTATTCTCCAGCGCTGATGGGTTCATGGACTATCACGGATGGCTGACTTCATATGTTACGTCAGCAACGGGAGTCTTTAGTATGAGTGCTGTGGTTAGCACAGCGTCCCAGAATCAATGTCAGAATAGGTGAATAACCAACAGATCTTCAAGCCTGGCATTTTTTTCTAGTTATCTGCCTGTCTATCTATGCTTTTTGTTATAGCCTGCTACTGCTTCAAGTACTACTGCTTCTTAAAGGGATCTGCAGCTCCAGTGTGATCTCACAGCTAGCACAGCAGCCTCAGTCAAGTCAGCATCCAGTACATCTCTGCAGCATGCCACTGTATTCAAGAAGAGGATCATCTAGTCCAACGCTATGCTAGGAGTGCTGTGAGTTATAGTTCAACGTGTGCCCAGAGGTACTGTGAGTTAAAGCTCTATTCGCTGCTTCAAGTGATCCGTTTGCAGTTCAGCTGTTCCAAGCATCAGCCTGTGTTTCCAAGTGAATCATCCTGCTGCCACCAGTGGGGGTTAACCTGTGGGTTGCGACCTAGGACATGGCTGCCGCAAAGGCCAAACCTCCTTGTGGGAGTTTCAAGGTGAAGACCTGGCCCTCCTTAGACTCTGTGCCTCAATGTTAACCAGAGTCACTCCTGCTGTGGTACTGAGGATCCACACTCTCCTTCAAGTTGCGTTTTTCCTGATTCTTCTCACTCCTTGTTCCTGTATTTGTGCACCATACACCTTAGAGCAGCGGTTCTCAACCTTTTTACTGGCGCGACCCCTGGCTCTGATGTCACCGCGCATTGCGTGATGACATTTTGGCCGAACGTCATCACATACGTGTGTCACGTGGTGACGTTCGGTCGAAACGTCATCACATATGCGCGTCACGTGGTGACGTTTTCAGCCAACGTCACCCCGCAGGAACCCTTATAAGAAGGGTTCCTGCGGGCTCTTCCGGGTGCCGCAGCAGTTCTCGACCCCTGTGGGACAGTCGTGCGACCTACAGGTTGAGAACCGCTGCCTTAGAACCATTAAAAGGAGTACCACCTTTATTCTGTATCCTTCATGTTTGTGCGCCTTAGTGCTCCCAGAGGAGTAACGGGCTCTGGGTTTGCTATAGTGCCTCTATTCGCAATTAAGTTCCTGTGGTAACTCCTTGTGTGTTCCCTGAGATCCATGACAGATTTACACAATTCCATTGAACCTAAAACAGCCTCATTCCCATCTTGATAAATTTTCAAACCAGAATCAATTAACTTTGCGGTGATGAAATGCTGTCTGGCGAATGCATAGAGATTTCTCTGCACTGCTTTTGGAGCATCACAAGTTGTGTATCTGGTAATTGTCTGGGTATTGCCTCCAGTTTTGAACTTCAGGACAGAATCTAAAAGGGAATGAGCTGCAGCTGTGCATGAGGACACAACACACACAAAAAAGAAAAGGCAATTATTGATGTGATCATTAAAATGTATCTATTGGTGATTCATCTAGGGGGTCAGTTTAATATCTCAGCTCCCTACAAAGCTCAAAAGGCAGTTCTCTTCATGGTCATCTGCAGACTGCAATTTAATGGGGGACAGTCACGTAATAAATCATAATCCCCTGATGCACTGGGGCAAAACAGAGGAGCAAATCTAGAGAATATTATTCCTCTCCACACGTCCCTCTGGTGGCCTTTTGGGGAGGGGTTGAAGTGCTTTCCTTGCCCCTCCCCTTGGGTACCCATGATTCTCTTGCTGTGTGGTAGTTTGGTGCATAACAGTTGTTGCTTCCCCTGGATTACTTATGATGTAAATGTGTTTTGCTAATTTCATTTTCTTCCATTTTCATGAATTCCATTTTAGGTCTATTTTCCTGCGCTCTGGGCTGGCATCTGCTCTGGCTAAATATTAAGCTCCATCCCCTTGCCATTTGAGAAATCATGCCAATCATGCCAACAACGTATTCTGCAGGACATGGTTGGTAAGTGATGGAGAGGGTTGCATAGGAACACAGTGTAAAAGTAATAGAGGAATTTCCTTCACTGATTATACAACGCAAATATGCAAATCAAGTAGAAAAGACAATCCTGACACATCTTAAAATAAATGGGTATCAAACTAGGCAGTGAAGCATTTCTCACACAATACGGATGGTGAGATAGCAAGAAACAGAATGACCGAAGATGGCAGTACATTATACACACAGAGGCATGAGAGCTTAAAACTTCTATCCAGGTGGCTTTCCTTTTGATAAATTATATCATCTTTATTGCTGTTCATTAAGATTTATTCTAATTAATAATACTATACCCATAAAGCAGGTTTATCCTGGCAATATACAAAGCTGAGACACTAACTGGTTTACAGAAAACCTAGAGTGAAATTACAAAGTCTGAAAAATGATGCAATAAATCTGAAATGTACTCACACTTGGGCCACTAAGGGCCAAATAGTCACATATAGCTCTGAAGACAAGGGAGTATAGGTGATACCTGTTATTGGCTAATGGAATAGATGGTAAATGCAAGTTTTCCACACTACTTAGGTCTCTTCCTCAGGATGCCTGAGGAAGAGACCTAAGTAGTCTGGAAAACTTACATTTACCATCTATTCCATTAGCCAATAAAAGGTGTCCCCTATACTCCCTTGTCTTTGCTTATATCTATGACTTACAGGGTGCTAAACACTACTGCCTCTGGTATAGCTCTGAATTCGCATCTATTTGCCACTTCCCCATGTTCACTTATTGAGCAAACTCTGTAAAGAGGCGAATATGCGACTAATTCAGGGGACTATGATAGTTGTGATCTTTTGGAGCACTTTGCATCGCTTTGTGTGTGTATATGCACAAGTACTTTGACTATTGACTAAGTGGCAGAGTCTACCATAGTTGCAAATTCAACAAGGCGGAGTGCTCTGAATTCACCTGTTTGTCTTTGCGACATCAGAGTGGTGAATTGAGGGGGTTAATGACAGGGCTCTGGTGTGGAGTAAGGTAACTATTTCATCAAAAGTGACAATGGTGAATGCAACTAAATTAGTCTACTACTAAACATGAACTAGAGACAAGGTAACACAGAAGCAGATGTATTGTTCACTTATATATAGTTAGTGGGACATGGTGAGGATGTTTTCACCGCACTTTACTGGGGGAATTCACTTCAATTCGCATGACTTAGCATCCAACTTTTCTTCAACTGAGTTTGCCAAACTAAACATGTGACTGCATTGTTAGCAGTCAAATTTGGGAAAAATTTATTAAAATTGTTAAAATTATCGAAATTGCGACATCGAACGATTTTTACCAATATCGCGATCTCAATATTACCGATATCGCAATATTGCAATTTTGCTGATATCGATATCACGATATTGAATGTTTCAGCCATTCTGCCATTGAAATCAATGGTTCGTTCGAATTTCGATATCGCGATATCAATATTACCAATATCGGTAAACTTCCGATATTGCGATATCAGCAATATCAATATCGCGATATTGGTAAAAACGTTCGATATTGTGATATCGCGATTACCAATTTTAATAAATTTCACCCGAACTGTGTGACAAATCTATCTGTAGCTTCATCAAAAAGGAAAGTGAATGTGAAACTATTTCGGAAATGTGACTCAAATTGTAGCAAAGTGAGTTAAACAGGTGAATTTATGCTTTAGTCAATGAGGCCCTTGATGTGACTGTACTTAATACTTAATGCACTGAACATTTACCTAATGTACTGTACTGTACTGAACACGTACTAAATAGTTTTGAATTTAAATAAATTGCTAAGAGACAAAGGAACCCCTTAATCAGGGCTGGAACTAGGTTCAATGGTGCCCTGGTCCCAATAATATCACACCTGATTTCACAAACATCATGAGATTACCAGGTATCGCTAAGGGCCTAATACCAGTATGTTTTTAGATTGGGCTCAACTGTTCAGCAGTGCTACCACAATTGCTTACACCCTGTGTTGCTGCACAATTCACACACCCAAAAAGCTGGCCCTAATTGAGGAGAAAGTACAAAAGTTCCTGGATTTCTTTACCCTGCGTTACTTCCATTTGAAGATGACATATTTTGCCTTAAACCTAAAAATGCATGTTTTGACATTTATTTTGAAGTCTGATAAAGGGTAAACAAAATATTTCCATTGCACACCAGAATAACCAGAATAAAAATGACACTAATTAGAAAGTGTTGCTTGTAATGCTTTGATGCTTGGGAAATAGACGTTTTGGGAATTGCAATTTATTAGCAAATAGTTTTTCAGAATGTTAATCACTGTTATATTTTGCAAGAGATGGCAAGGAAAACTTTTGGGGTGAAATTTGCTAAACTTGTAAAGACCGCTCTGGGTCTTTCGGAGTTTACCGAGTCAAATCTCTCATTGTTCTCGTGAGTTTTTTTGACTTTTCTATCTCGATTTTAAAAAATGTTTTCGATGGAAAGGTAAGCCATGCTACTAATGTAAAGTATGGTTACCTTTCCATCAAAAATTTTAAAAATCGAGATTGAAAAACTCAAAAAAAATCCCACGAGAACAATGCGAGATTTCACTCGGGGAAAACTTGGAAAGACTCAGAGCAGTCTTTTACTAGTTTAATAAATTTCACCTTCAGACTAATTTCATGGGAACAAAGGTCCAAGGTTTGATGGGATAATGCCATGAACCCATTATTAACAAAGCTCAGTTTTAACAAGTCATTTCCTCAGATTCTCTCTTCTCTGGTATTGTGCTACTGGATTGAAGGAAGGTACACAATTTCAATAAAAAAAAATATATGCCTACAGATCTATAAACTTGACATATGTAGTCAGGTTTGTTAAGAGATTATGGGGGTAATTCAGCAATGTGCGAAGTGAGCTCGGGATCCTTCGCATCACTTTGCACATGCTGTTATGCGCTTGCTGATGTCCTGCATGCGGACATCAGTGAATGCTTTAAAGGGATTCCAGTCTCGGGTGGTCTCGCCAAAACTGAAATCCCTTTAAAGCATTCATTGATGTCCGCATGCAGGAGAAGTAGTAGGCACCTTAGTTCTATGAAAGAAAGATCTTGTTCATGGGAATACCAAAAAATCCACTCTTTCAAAGCAAAAACAGAGCCAAGAAAAGTCTCATCTATGCCTGAAGCACGTAGCGATGCCTTATTATGTGTGATAGTATATGCATCTCTGTGCAATTCAACAATTCATTTAATATACACAAAAAAAAGTGCTTAACATAGAACAAGTAAATTACAAGAATAAAATCATGAAGATACATTGCTCTAAGTGCCAGGTGCTAATAGAAACAAGAGAATGGAGGGCCTTGCTCCAATGAGCTGAATTTCACTAATTTATATATTGCCAGAAAGACGTGGGTATAAAAAAACATCAATATCGATAAATGGGATCAATTTAACCTGCCACATTTTTCTGTGTTTTTGCATGGAGGTTCCCATTCCACTTCATATCAATATCATGTATACAGCTGTCAGCCTAAAGCTAACATTGTACTATTTCATTTTTTATTTTCAAAGGCTGAAAAATTCCTTTAATGAAAGATGATGAGGCGTACTATATCCATACCATGTCATGCAAACTTTATTATTATCATCCTTATACAGTATTAACCTATAAAATACTAGTAGGCCATTGTCATATAGCTTCTGCTGCAGAGGTTTCAGTATCCTAGACTAAATTAAATAACATTGGATCCTCAGTAGAAAGCTAATTTCTAACCTTACAGAATTTTTCCATAACTTTGACCAAGAAATACCTTTTTAATCAGTGGCGGATCTAGAAAGTTTTCCATGGGGAGGCAAAGGGGGGGCAAAAGTTCTA
>WMED01000932.1:0-11165 GCA_019650415.1 Pipa parva
AGAGAGGGCTCTGCGTGCCCTCTCTGGCACGCGTGCCATAGGTTCGCCATCCCTGTTGTATCATTTGCACTGTCAAATTTTATCTGTAGGTTGAGAACACAAATAATTTTGTCTCAATCATTTGATCCTGCAATGGTTATTGCTAAAGCACTACAGAAATATTATATATATCTGCATGAAACAATATTTATATACTGTAATTGAGAACGTTAAATAGTCCCCTACTGTAGTGTGAATTTTAAATGCTGCATTTATTTTGTAAACTGTAAAGTGAATCACTACAGTGAATAAAGCACATACATTAGGATTGCTATTTAATAGGCTGTTCTTCCGAAGTAGATTATTAGGGCAAAGTGCTTAGTTTATAAGTATATTAAAGGAAATTTTATTTCCAAACATTAAATTCTCTATGGAACATTTAGTGTTTGCAATTACTATAAATGGCAATAATTTGTGATTTATTTTACATTTAGAAGAGAGCAGAGAATTAATTGTAAATCATTTTACCATACTATATCTGTGTTAGATAATACAGTTTTTATTCAGAAAAAAAAAATGCAATATTTTAATAAAGGAAATCATTTTTAGATAAACAAGTTCAGTTTATAACATTATTATTGTAATTTAAAAAGTATCCAGAACTACCAGTACATCAAATTAAGCAATGTCTTTTAAGAGAAGGTGAACTGTTAGTATGTTATGTACAAAACCACCAGTCTGTAGTGGATTGTAAACAAATGATTGAAGTGGCTCAAAGATGGAAAATGTTAGATTGCAGAAGCAATATAAGAAAACATTAAGGGGTATTTATAAAGGATTAAGCCAATTTATATATGATTGAAAATAACCTTCCAATGTAAAAAAAAAATGCATCAATAAACTGGCGATACTGGCATAATAGTAACTATTGCACCATTTGTTCTACCATTCGCTATGAATTTAAATGAAAATCAATGTTGCATAACTAACTGGGATACAGACATATTTGCAAACAGAAATGTAAGCATCCATAGAAACCTGGTTTATTTTGTATGCATTTATAATAAGGGGCTTATTCACTAAAGTCCAAATTCAAACATCTAAGTGAATTTGCATCACAGCACACCGATAGTGGTGAATTCACTACTACTTATTCACTAAGCCGCAGATTCCCTTACATGGATTCTGGCAAAGTCAAATTGGCAAAATCAAACTGACGAATTTGACACCGTTTGCCTTTCCGAATTTGCTACTTCACCAGATGATAGCCAAAGTCTGGGACTCGCATAAATATCTGAATAGGATGCAAATTCACCACATCACAAAGTTTGAATACCTGAGGATGGGGAAATGCTGAATGAATGCTAATTTGGTATGTCATTGTTTGGACTTTCATGATTAATTTTCAGGACCACATTCTGAGAAGTCTGAATAGTCATGTAGAGCTTTGAATTCACATCAATTCACCACTTCTCCATAGTTGCTTATTTACAAAAATTTGCAAAATGGCGAATACATGACCAATTTGGCTGACTTTGATAGTCCCGATCTTATGGATCACTTTGCATCACTTTGTATCATTTGGTGAATGCATGCACATGTACTTCTGCTATTGACCAAGATGTGGAGTGTATTGAAGGTGTGAATGAGACTAGATAAACTGCTCCAAATTCACTTAATTTACTTCACCACTTCAGAATGGTGAATTGGGGAGTTGATGGCAGGTTTCCAGTGTTGCCGTAAGGTGGCAATTTCTTCAAAATTGACAATGACTGTGGCTAAATGACAACATGACCTACAGAAAAAGTAACATACAAATAGATAGAACATTCACAGAATACCGTTAGTGGGATATGGACGGACGTTACTCCCCCTCACTTCTAGAATTCAAATCACTCCGCATGACTTCTCATCCTACTTCTATCTGACTGGCTACACCACTTTACACATGTGACAGCTATTGCTGCTGTCCGCTTGTTCAACAAGTCTATTCTCTTCTTAGTTAATACTAAGAAGTGAAGTTGCGTTCTATTTAAGCAATGCAAATTGAATTGTAGTGATGGGGATTCGACAGGTGAATTCTCCCTTTTGAGAATATGGCCCTTATAAATCTTTAAGATATTTAGTAATTCTTGCCCATTCCATAATATAAAAGTTACTAGCTTTGTATGCAAAATATTAGCAATGTCAAGAAGGGGTTATTTTATTATTAACATGATAGTCATTTGACTGACGGGTGATTTGCTCTCTTAAGACCCCAAAATAAAGTTTATATGTGTGTATTTTCAAGCTTCAGACTCCTCTGATTAAAGCTCTGCAATCCCTTCCTGCTTCCTGTTTCCTGCTTCCTGTTCCCACTCACTGAGGTGGGGATGCACAGAAGCATTTTTACATTAAAATTCAGTGAGCTATACAAGAAGCAAGAAAGGAAGAGGATCCCAGAGCTTTGCATAGTAGAAGAGATTGGCTTGACGTATCTCCGCCATCCCCCTTGATCAAACTATCCTTTACTTAAGAATAGCACATTTTCATGGTCACTTTGCATATTATTGCAAACTAATTCACATCAGAAAGTTAAGTTTGCCTTTTGTCACTGTTAAATTATTTTTCCAGTATCTATTATTTACTTTTTATTGTTTTTTACATCTATAGCCACTTTCTTACATAAGCCTCACCTCTCTCACCAACTTTCCCTTCAGCTTACCAGTGTGACTTGATCTACAGGCTTGTGGATTCTGAAAAAATAATAAATAAAAAAGCAACATTGAGAGGTTACACACCTGCAAGAATTCTCAAGCCTTTCTTTTATGTTAATTTAGACTTCTTACTAAGGTATCTAAAAGGGGTGACAAAGGTTGGCTTGATAAAAGCTACCCCTCTCTGCTCTTTTTAGGGTTAAGGACTGCCCCAAAAATCCTCTGACCTGGTGCTGCTGTGTAAGAAACTCTAATTGTCTCAGCATGGCTTACACATGTCCAATCAGAGGATGAACTGTAGATACAGTAGACACAACAGACAGGGGCAGTCATAAGCCCTTGCAGTGATTGCAATGCAGTTCTTTGTTACATTCCACTCAGCTGGCTGTAGGGTAAGACACATGGCCATGACAATGAGAATATTATTACTAAGAACAGAGTGGTTGGTATTCAGTATGTCAGACAGTCTAAGGTTTTAGTTTCCCTTTAATTTGTGTTTGTGAGATGTATAAATAAAGACAGCAACATATGTTAACTAACAATGTTCACTCTGCTACATCTGCATGCAGGTCATTATACAGAAAACATGCATTACTTAAAAAAAAAAAAAAAAAAAGCTTAGAGACACATTATTTAATAACCAATACTATACAATGTTTATGTCATTGCTAACCATATTCTAATTAAATCGCTTGTTTTTGTTTTTCCAATAGGTTGAGAACCTTAATGAAGGAGCTTTCTATGAATTTAAAATTTCGGCATGTAACATTGCTGGTCTTGGTCTTCCATCTGATGCAAGTGATCACTTCAAATGTGAAGCATGGACAATGCCGGAGCCAGGTATGTTCATGCTTAAAAACTGAAAAATATCTGTAAACTAATATAAGAAACATTTCAATTTAATTATCCAGAGAAAATGCCTTACATATACTGGTGGTCAATATTTATTGACTTTCCAAATGCCTATAGTGTGTTTGTGGACATGGTAATATCTGATTTATATTACAGGACTTGTTATATGAAAGCTTTACACCGTTATGGTAATGCTTAGCAGTTGAAATTTCTCTGCTGATACATAGAGGGAGCTGTGTATACATTTATGAAATCAAAGAAGAGGGAATATGTTTTATTTGTTACAGCAAAATTGGTTCTAAACGGAAGATTTAAATAAAGGGTACAATGGAACATGTTAAAGTATGTATAGTCATCAATGTATGTCATATCAGTTTTTGTAGTTTCCTGTGGTAGAGTTAATTAAAGTATATATTAGCTGTTGCATATACCTGATTTCTACAATTTTTATGAAAACATGTTTATATGTGACTGCTGTCTGTATGTGTAATAGCTTGTTTTGTGTAGGCTTTCAAGCTGTGCTTTAAAGAGAACTGATTACACGGTAGTTGACTTTAGCAGTGTACCAATGCACATATTTATATATCAGGAAAGATCTGGAATGCAGTAGCAATTATTTATTCTCTGTCCCTAGGGAAATGTCATAAGATATTAGCAGTCGTTCAGTAAGAACGCATGCTCTTTCAACAGAGTTTATTTGAAATATATTGTGAAATAAAAAAACATAAACTCAAGTGCTTACAATTTATTATAAATGGTATATTTTTATTAAAAAGTATATTATTAGTCTAAAACTTAATATGTAAACATCTATTACAAGTGAGACGTATGTATTTGTGTTTGTGTCAGAGCTTGTGTCAGTATATATACAGTATAGCAATTACAATAATTAGGAAACACATAAAAATCAGGAAAGGATCGCAGAGTCTTATTATTTTGGGGGTTATTTAACAAAGTAAGAATTCAACCGTCGAAGGGAATTCTCATCACTTCAGGTTGCTAAGCACTGATGATTCTCTACTCCTTATTCACTAAACAGAGAATTCCCATAGTGAACTTGCGACTTCGTCAGTATTCCCATATTGAAGTCGTGACTGTGTCAGTAGCCATCCATTGTGTAGTGTGCAATTGTCATTAGCTGGAGAATTCGTCACATTGCAGAGTTTTCTAAATACCCTAAAATGGAGAAGTGGCAAATTCACACCTTTATGTGACAATTCAGGCTTTGATAAATAACCCGTTCATTGTTGCAAGAAGACTTATGGTGCTGGCTGTAGCCACAATCAGTGAATATAAAGATGTGTGACTTAACTTAAACTCATTCACAGTAACTGGTTTTCAGTTGAGTTTTTTTAATTAGGCTTATTATTATCTATGGTGCAAAACACAATAGTCTATGTGGATTAACCCAGAGGAAACAATGGATACTGTTTTTTCAACTCACCTGAAAATCATCTAGTGTGAACTCAGCCTTAAATTTTAAAAGGTTGTTGAAACTTTTCTCGATGTAACTATGGATTATAATTCCTGAACTGCTTATATTAATTGGCAGAAAATGGTGCCAAGTGTTTAATCATAAGGTATTAAGAAAGCTTTCTGGTCAGCAATAGGGTGTCTAAAAATGTGGAACAACATGTATACTTTTCAGAGTAATGTTGGAAATTAAAGTACTGGAGATGTTGAATGGTATAATATGGGGAACCAGGATGTAGAGATGGAAACTGGGTAAAGAAGCTGTGTAGATTTCCTTGACAATAAAAAAAAAAAAAAAAAAAAAAAAGAAAATGTAACCCCTCAGTCTCAGTTCTCTGCACTTTGATGTTTAAGGAATAAAATATTAACATAGTGAGTGCACCTAAGATCTGGTAGTTGCTATTTCTTGTGGGGAAAATAGGAGATTTATGTCACCAATAGGTCAAAATGAGCAAACCTGGCACCCTACTGCTACATTTGTTTGGAGTGGAGGTTACTACTGCCATAGGCACAAGTTGTGTGTCTGGTGTGCCCAGTAATGTGTACACACCTTTGGTAATGGGTAACCATGACGCATGACATAATGACACCCAGCAGTTATATCATCATAACGCATGGACATGATGTTAACAACCAACCTTGGACATCAACCCCCTGACCATAATGGGGTTGGGGACCATTAAATAAAATGACTCCCTACCTAATAACTCTCACCCTGTAACTTAACCTGGGGAGGGGCCCTATCAGTTAAAGTAAAATCACTGTGCCCCTATCATAAGACCCCAACCTTCCCCTACCTGGCTATAGAGTGAGGGGTCTGAGGTGGTACCTGCACCCCCTATCTATTGGGGTGTGGGTTCTTCCTAACTTGGGCCTATCTAAAAGCACAGTTCCCTATCAGGTATGATTTACATATGTATTGCTTCTACCTAGTTGGTTAAATAGAATATCAATCAACCAATCAATTAGAAGCCAATTCGTTTGGGGTGTCAGGGATCTGCATATATTTTAAACATTTCCCCCCTACCCCACAAGACTAAAGGAATATGGGGAAGGAGGAACCCACTTTCTTTACCAATATACATTTATGAAATCAAATTCCTACCTCCTTGCACGGGGTGGGGGTCAATACCAATTGAAAAGGAGAAAGGGAGTTTACACTGCTTAATAAATATTCTCCCATAGTAAGTCACTAAACACATTTCCTAACACACTTAAACTAATTTGGGCTGGCAGTGGAAGTGAGGAAAGCTTGCTGTGAAGCAGTTTTGAATAGTTCTGTCAATGCCAAGATGTACTTGGACTCTCAGGAAAGGCAGGCAACATAAGCTAAAATACTTACTTTATATCAAGAAGTAGCCTTTGCCAATTTCATTTCGCTACAGAGGAGGGAGAATAAGATTGGTGAAAGACACTTTTAAGTAGCTATGTCATAAAAGCTGGTAAAATATATTCATTGCAAAAGTGCTTATTTGATTAAGATGAAATCACATTTTCAGCTCCATAAATTTCAACTGGTTTGGAAAGCATAGTTAAAACTTTGTTCTTCTGAATCATCCATGAAAGACCTTTTAGAATAGGCAGGCAATACGCTAATCATCATTCAAAAGTTATACCTTATTTCCCTTCATCCACTGGTGTTTTGATACGTGACATGCTATTACTGGAGAACAACTACTTACTTTCCTCTATATACCCCTCCCAATACCCCTTTCTCATTTGCCTCTCTTTTATTCCTGTGCTGCAAAATGATAATTTGGTTATAAATTCATTTTGTTGTCTCATGTTAAAATATTCCATTTAATATCTTGTTAGTTGAGCCATTGTGATCCTGCGGGGTCTGTTTGCTCACATCTGATTGGACTTTGCTATGTGCTCGTTCAATCAACTGCAGGTGCACTCAACATTCTAATTAGTAAAGTTGATGATAAACTTTATTGTGTTACCATAATCTATCATTAAAGATGTTTTCTGAAATCTATGTATGGATAAATAGTTACAAATGTGGATAACACAGCATAAACATTTATTTTAAGCATATTAATTCAGATGGCTTAGTGCAGAATTCTATTAATTCTTTAGCTTATTTTCCCAACCTTTTAGAAAACCCTGCATACTTTGGGAAAGACAAGGGTGGCACACATTTCTTTCATCTTAAGGCCACTTGTAGAATCATGCAGCATAGGGATTATTCACAATTTGTACTATATTCACCATAAATTTAAAAATGCAGTCTAAAGTAGCAAACTTGAATATACTGTATCATTATTTATAATAAGGTTCTGCACTTGAGCAATTTGCACCTATAGTGGAAAATGGTGTCCTGGTAGTCAAGCAAATATTTAAATCACTATTCCAGGCATTTCTCTGGTCCTACTGGTCACAAAATCACTGTATCTGTTAGATTATATGGTCAGACTTTTTAAAAAATTTTGTTTGCAAAATGTATATATGTTTACAAAAATGTACACAAGCATGCTATTCCTATCATCATTACTGTTACACTGATGATTACATGTTTGGATTGTGGATTAGTGGATTTTATCTTCATCATGCCTGAAGAAGAGACCTAAGTAGTGTGGAAAGCTTGCATTTCCCATCTATTCCATTATCCAATAAAAGGTATCACCTATACTCTACTTGTCTCTGCTTATACCTATGGCAAACACGGTGCTAAACTCTACTGCCTTGGATTTTATCTAGGGTAACGGTGGTGCTTGTATGATAATAAAGGAGTTCTTTTGCCACGTACTATAACATAATATTAATATTATTGCTATTTGTTGTATATAATAATTGCACAGTCATATAAATATTAAAATAAATATTACTGATGTTAAAATTAAATCATTCCAATCAATAATAATAATAATGTGTACGACTCTTTTAATACTGGTGTCTTTTATCTTGGCATATTTAGGTCCTGCCTATGATCTGACTTTCTGTGAGGTTAGGAACTCTTCCCTGGTGATACTCTGGAAAGCGCCAGTTTATTCAGGAAAAAGTCCTGTAACCGGATATTTTGTAGAATACCGAGAACTGGATTCAGAGCAGTGGACACGAGTAAACAAATCTGCATCAGAGAGCCGCTATATGAAGGTATTAAATGAGAAGAAACAAATACAGTTGATATGAAGGAAAAAGGAATGTATAAATATGATCCACTGTACAATCACCTCTTCTTAAAGTCATCACCTGGTAGGATTAAAAAAGCAGTGGTAATACACAATTAAGTAGGAGGAATTTTCTGTTAACATGAAAACTATATGGGATTTATTGTACATGAGCACCTTCTCACTTACCTTAAAGGCAAATTCTAGAGAGGTGATAATAGCAGTATGTAGTACAGTGCCAGTTGAATCAAGCCTGAACTAGAGGTATTTTAGCTAGCCATTTAGCATGCCAGCTAGCCTGTGACATCAACATATCTTTAATCCGCTTAATTGCTTATGCTAACCATGGCATGCTTTTGCTTTACACAATAACGTAATTCCCTTTATAGGGTACTACCCACCTGGAGAGATCTGTAGGTTATTTTTTCAGTGTGCCTACCAAAAGCCAAGACCTCATGTTGGTACAGAGAAACTCTACTTTCTCACTAAGCCTCTAATGCCTATGTGTTTTTGTCTATGCACACAGGCTGGGCAGTCCCTAAAAACCCTTCCCAGGCATGGTTTCATTATAGTACTAGCCTTATCTGAAACTCTCTAATACCCCTATGTCCCTACAATGTAAAAACAAATAAAAAAAATAATATATGTGTCTGTTTATAGTGACACTATGAGCATGAACATCATATCTTTTTTTCCTAGGTCCAAGATTTGGAGGAAGGGAAAACTTATGTGTTCCAAATCCTTGCTGTAAATGCTTCAGGAACTGGTAAACCTTCTGATATTTCAGAACCAGTTCTGATACAGGCACGGCCAGGCAAGTACAACATCATTCTTGGTTTATCTTGGTACTACTGACCACTGGATTGTCTGCCTATTAAAAAGAAAGTTTTTTTTCATATAATATTTCTTCCTCATCAAAATACCTAATTTATCATTAGTGAAAACAGTGTTATTAATACAATTATGTTTTACTGAATATATTTAGGAACCGTGCTTTAAACTAGAATCATACCCCTTTTCACCTGTAACCAAGATTTAGGTTTATCATGAACAGTGCCTGTGTGATTTGTCTATATTTAGGAGGTACTGACCTTATAATAGTAACTATACCACTTTGCAATTTTCTTGCATATTGTTGTCAATTTTGGTGCATAAAAAGTTCTGTTGTTTGATATTTCCTATAAACTTTCACTATTTCATAAAAGTCATCAGAGCAGGTTTTGGGAACAAGTCATTGGTCCCCAGGTTTATGAAAAAGGCTATTGGTTAACATGGAGTATGCAGTTTTCATAGTGATCAGGACAGAGATTTAATTTTCTCATTCATGTTTCATATCAAAGCTGGTTTTTAGTCTGACATACTTTTTTAAATGTTTCAAAATATATTCTGTTCTTAAAATGTCATGACATCCTCTAATTTTATTTTGGAAATCATAGGCGTAAAGGAGATCACTTCAGGAGTAGATGAGGAAGGCAATATTTATCTTGCTTATAACTGTACTGAAATGACAGAAGCATCTCAGTTTACATGGTGCAAAGCTTATGAAGAGATTGATGATGAACTGAAATTCAAGACTGAATCTATTGGAGAAAAGTATGTCTTCTGTTATCCACTTAGCACTTTACCTAGTTCGAATAATAGACTATATAATTATGCTTTCAGTGTCATTGTATAACCATATTCCTTTGTTGATATATCAAGTGCAACAATGTCAGTTACTGAAATACATTATTTGTCTCCTGAAAAATCAAGCAGTAATTTTCATCTATTGCTAAACAAGAGATATATTTCCTGTAAATACATAATCTAATAATTGCTCAGCAGATCTAGTTTTCTTTTATCTGAAGTAACAATAAAATGTTACTTTTTTTATTTTTAAATTATTTTTAATAATCTCATCTAATGTGGCTAAATATCATCACTAAAGGGCACATCTGTGATTTAAAATGTTTTGAAATCAATATGTTCATTTGGGTAAAGAAGAAAAGTGCTCGAAAATGACAATGTTTCATTTTTAATTGCGAAATCGCAAGACTCTTCTTCTTAATTAGATGATGTCCCCTCTAGATTACACTTTATAAAAAGTTCATGTTCATTTCATATGGACTCTTTTTACTGAAATATTTTTTCTAATCGATAGATAGAGAGATAGACTAATAGGAGATTAATCCAGGGAATAATTCTGATTGCCATATTTGAAGTCATGAAGGAATTTTTCCCCCTAATATGAGGATAATTGGCTCTTGCCTCATGGTTTTTTTGCCTTCCTCTGGATCAGCATTGCAGGAAAATAACCTGAACTGTGTGAACTTGTGTCTTTTTCAGCCTTACAAACTACCTGTATGTTACTTTGTTACTCTGTAAGATACTGTAGATAAATAGACAGACAGATAGATATGGATATACAGATACATAGACAGACAGACAAACTGATAGAGAGATCAGAAGATTCCTCTTATTAATTAAAGTCCCTTATAGATTACACTACACTTCTAGGAAGTTCATGTTCACTTCATTTGGGCTTTTTTTTACTGAAATATTTATTCTAATCGATAGGTAGAGAGATAGACATACAGACAGTCAACTGTACTGCAACCCTTTATTGGGTGAAGACTTCATCCAATAAAGGGTTGCAGCACAGCTGCCTGTGCGTGGTTCCTTCATTTCCACAGTTGTGAGTATAGTTTTTGGAAGACTACAGGGTGCTCCAACGAAGGAACCTTTGCTTTATTAACAACATCACTCATCTCTGACCCAGGGAGAACCTGTACAATATAGGCAGGCAGACAGATAGATATGGATATACAGATGCATAGACAGACAGACTGAGAGTGAGACAGAATCTGGTGGGGTGCATATATAAAATATATCATTTGATTATTAGTACAAACCATGGTGTAAAACAAATTATTGGTGAAAAACACAAGTTTGAGGTGTTTGTCTTTTCTCCATTTTCAAGATAAAATGTGTGTATATGTATGTATGTATGTATATATATATAAATACAAGGCATATTTTATTTATATATATATATATATATATATATATATAT
>WMED01000932.1:18817-30419 GCA_019650415.1 Pipa parva
CCCCCCCCCCCCCCCCCATTTTTAAAATAGCATTCAAAGCATTGCTGGCTGAAGCAGAATTCCAGAGGAAAGAATATATAAGAAAGCAAGGTAACAAAACAAAGCAAAGTCCTGATGAACTTTACATGTGTTTTAATGAAAAATGTGTCTAACCGTTACTCTTGTATAATATGGTTGTTTATCCTGGTAATTAAAGTACTCTGCGTGCTTTGCCTAATTTAAACAGAAAAGTGAATTTATATAATGTGGTGTGGTTGAAAATCAAATCTCTATAAATTCATTACTTGGTAACTGAAGGAATTTATCATTTAAAGTGGAATTTGAACACACACCACTGCGCTTAGAGTAAAGTGCCTGTTCATTTATTTAAAGTATGACATTATGCTAATAGACCATGTATTTGATGAGGAACACACCCTTCTCATACTAAACATTTCAGGATTAGTTTAGAGCAGTTTTATGGAATTTAATCATTCTTAGATTTCACAAATATAATATAAATCAGTTATTCATTATGATGCACTGCCATACAGACTCCACAACAAATTCATCTGAAAAGAAGAATAGGAGATTATTGTTTTGTCTAAATGAATTTCAGAACTACTGGGGAACTTATGTCTCTGTAAATATTAATGTTAGAATTGCACTTTAGTAACAGGTTATGAAAAAAAATCTAGGTTTAAATAGATTCGGCTATGGTGTATTTTGTTCTTTGTAACATTCATCTTTAGTATGTTTGTATACTAATGCATATAAAATGGGTAGCTTTATTTCTGGCTAGATGTAGTGGTATGTCAGCCAGTGGTAGGGCCACAGCCTGAATATATCTCATTTAAAATATTCCAGACCCCACTGCATGACTTTAATGTAAGCATATCAAACCTATAGCTCAAAAACTGAACTAGAGAATCCAATATTATTATTCATGTAATATGTATTATTACTATATACAGTTGTAGCTGGGTTTATTGTCATTTATAACACTGTATGATAGGCTTATCTTTGCAGAATTCTAACACAATAAGTTACATGTCTTGATGCATTTTGTTTATCAAAATCAACTTTAAAGAAATTTACAAAATGTGTTTTTTATTGAGCATACTTTTGTGGAAGTGATATATTCTGTAGCACTTTTACAGAACTTAACCATTCACTTTAGTCCCTGTGGCTTTGGAGCTTACGATTTTGTTATCCTACGATCACACAAACACACAAATACACATACACACATGACTAAAGTAAATCAGGCCTCAGGTAACCTAGTAAACCTAGTATCAGCCCTGCTACACTCTACACAGTAAAATGTTTTTACTGTGTTATTATTTTGAATATATATAATATAACAATTATTACTTTGATCTTTAGGTCCTCATTTTCTGGAATATTTGTATTGGGAAATTTCAGAAGAATGTGAAGTTTTACTGGTGTGCAAGGTCAGTATTTACCTTTAGTTACTTGTGCAGACCTTTTATGCAGTGATATTGTACATTTCATGAAAATGCAGCTATATACAAGACTTGGGAAATAATTATTGCAGAATTATGAAGCTATGTACACAATTTTATTAAAACATTATGAGATGGTTCTTGCAAAGTAAGTCCATTTCAGTTTAAATATAAATTATACATTACATTGTTATATATCTGCAAATCTATGACATTTAATATTATACTTTTATATAGTACATATACATTTCGTATCTCTTTGGTGCTTTAACTTAGAAGACCATTGCATACCAAGTCAGTTGACTTATCTTCACATCAGAACAAAAGGAAAAACAAAATTCTTGTTGCTGTATAGAAAATATCCAGTTACACAGGATTTGCTTTATTGACATGTGACGGTACTAGAAGTGACATTATATACAATTCCTTAATTGTCCTAGTATGACTTCATCTACAAGAAGAGCCTTATGAAAATGCCCACTTCTGATTATATATATACTGTATATATACAGTATATTGGACTAACATTCATTTTCAATATTCATTTTTTTGCATCTGTGAACTAACAAGACCACTCTTTCCTAATATATATATATATATATACATACATACAGTATATATATTGCACATAAGAAATGCTCAGTGCAGATATTAAAGAATGTGCACGTGCTTTTCATTCTTTTCATTTAATGGAAATAAAACTTACATCTTGTTACCTTCATTCCATGTAAATCGTACATGTCATGTCCATGCTGTATGTAGTATAATGTACACATTAGATTTATTAAGAATGTCATTTAAAGAGCCTAAAAGTTTTAAAAATATGTACTTTATTCTTTGAAACTTCCAGGCTTTTAACTGACCTGCAGGGATTGGAAGCTAGATAAAATAACATATTGTGGTTTTTGTCTTGAAGTTAATGATCAACAGACGTAATAACTTTGGAACTACCCTTGAGAGATTACTATCAAGTGTTTCACACAAAATCAATTGAGAAGGGATTCTGAAACAAATGATTTTATGTTCTCTTCCTTGCTAGCTTCAAAAGACACAAGTAGGAGACTGACAGTAAAATGAGTTATTAAATTTGCTAGACTGTATACTATGCATTCTTTCAACTTATTTGTGTAGCTTTGACTCCATGATAGACTGGAGATCTTTGTTTAGTCAATACAACATCATTGCTTCAATTAGCTCATTATTTGCAGTACAACTACTTGACTAAAAATATTTTCATAGACTTGAAAATAACAATGCTGAAACGTTTCATTTAAGGTTTTAGACTAAATACTGATATCTAAAATAAAGCCTCTTCCACAAATGATAGTTTTAAGTGGAAACTTGCCTAATGCCTACTTAAATATTACCTTCTTTCTAATTCTAATCTAATACAAACACCTTGGGGCATATTTAGTAAAGTCAAATAGCTTTTCCCTGCTTGATCGATTCTGGCAATATTCATATAGAAAATATTGATCTCACTGATATCAAAATTTGCTGAGCCCCTTCTGACTTTTTTTAACCTTAACAAGTGTTTGCCTGGTTGAGGGTGGCAAAAATCTTTTAACGCATCAATATTTATCGATATTAATACATTTGATTTGCATTTCATGAATTAGGGGAAAAAACAATAGTAAAAAGGAAGGGAATGCTCAATCCAAATGAATATTCAAAACAGTGAAAAAGAAAAAGTGGAAAAAACTTACTTGGTGCCAGGGAAGAAAGGCCCAATGCAGCATGTTTTCTCCGTTCATGAATTAGGGGAAATCAAAAATACGTTAAAAAAAAAAAAGTGAAAAAAAGCAAAATGGATCAAACTGGTCAAAATAACCTTAGTAAATGCCCACCCAGGTGTTACCTTAATTGCATTTGGCTTTGGCAAAGGGTGGGTTGGTCAAGGAGAACCTGGACTTTCAGGGTGAATTTTCACTATCCTAGTGAGATTTATTGATGTAGACCAATACTGTTGAACTTTCTGATAACTTAAAATGTCTTGGGAAAGATAAGTCTAAATGTATTTTCTTTTTCATTAAATAACCAACAGATCAATAAACCCCTACAGATTTTGCCATAGATAAAGCAGCTTGTTTAGAAAGGCCAACATGAGTTCTTTATTTCATCCAAATTTCTGTTCATTTCCTGAAAAAAGACATCTTACTTGAGAAACAACTGCTTTTCTAGAAAAACATTTCTTTGCCAAAACTATCAACTTTATTTTCACTAAATGGAACTTAAAACATTGTAACACATTTACCTTTTAAATGCCTCTTGAAAGTGACCAACAAAAACGTGCAACAAATAAAAAAAAAAACAGTGAAACAAAGTGAAATTAGGCAAACAAGTTTTTTTTAAATAGTGTTTATAATTAATGCCAACCAACATTTGTTTTAATATTAACAAAAACAAAACTACATACTGCATATGATCTTTATTACATACATCATTGTGTACATAAACATTTTTTTTTAAATCTTAAGGCAATTTTACAGCCTGGTAAATAAAATAATCCTAATGTATCTTTTATAATATTCTTTTTCTTATTACTTTATATATATTTTTAATAGGTAGCAAATATTAAGAAGGAAACAGTGTTTAAATGGTACAAAGATGAGATCCCGACTGAAGCAGAAGACCAACCTGATTTACAGAATGGCGTTTGCATATTCAGAATTCCTAAGGTAGTGTTTGGTATTATATTCACAACATTAATGTTGTTTTTGTAAAATGTTTCTTAATCTGTTTAAAATAAAATGCAGGCATGTTTTAAAGACTAATGATTTTTAGATTGTATTTTGTAGACTAGGCTGGATTTTAGGCTAGTGAAAGTGAACACACAATAAAGGGGCATATTTGTAGTACAGCAATAAAGATAATTTGGCAAGATAATAAGGATAACATGATATTATCTCCATTTGTTCTGCAATACTCACTTCTGTTGAGAAGCACATTTCATTAAAGAGGTTATTGGTGAAATGTTAATGTAATGATTCTTACATGATTCCACCTCTAGCCAAGAATGAAGTCAGCAAAAATCTTACTTTTCATTGTTTTCACTGAAAAATAAATAATCAGTGGTAAAGTATCATTTTAATTGACTTTATTTTTTTCAATAAGATAATACATACCCCCTAAAATAAAACATTTGTAATTTTTATACCTCAGTTCAACATGACTGTAAAACATAGGGATCATCCATGTATTATTTCTAAAAATATTAGTTCATTTCCTGCTGTTAAACACATCACTCAGTATTTCTATTCAGATATCACAACATTGAAACTACAGGTGAAGTGAATAATACTGATTATCTGTTTAAAATGGCATCAATCAAGGGATGGAATATATAAGGCAGCAATTGAATAGTCAGTCCATGAAACTGATCTTCAAATTGTATCCCCAAAATGGCAGCTTCTAGGGTTTTTCCAGAAAAGGTCGATCATTACCTACCAAGGAAGACCTAAGAAAGGACATCCATTGAAATGGAAAAACGTTCATGGGTGCCCAAAGCTCATAGATGAGAGGTCTAATCCAAGGAAGTGCCATCTCAAAATTTCCAGGGTTTAATAAATAATATAGTAGATAAAATCATTGGCTAATTTCTTGTTCCCAGATACACGAGACACCCGCAGAAATCTTGGGGAGTGCATTACTCAGTCAGAGCTGATTTGGTGGCATGAGGATAAATTACGCAATATTATGCAGGTGGATTTAAAAGAGAACTAAAATTTGTTTTCTGTAGGGATGATTCTTAAGGGAGAAATACTTACAGATCAATTCATTTACTCCATTACTGTTTCCTGCTTCAAAAATAGAGCCAATCTTCTTTAATTCTTTAGCGGTGTCATAATTTTCTTATGCTTCATGGCTCCTCTTCAACATCAGCAAATGTTTATTCTGTGCATGTTCAAAGGCAGTTTGAGCATGTGTAGAATAAAAGAAAAAATCAGTGTTGAAGAGAAATCAGGAAGCGAAGAGGATGGAGGTGCAGGAACAGAAGAAAAGCTGTAAAGCAGGAGACAGCGCTGACGTGAAGGAGGTGATCAGTAAGTATTTCCTGCTCCTCCTTAAGACAAAAATTAGCTTTAGTTATTTAGTTGTTTAATGTTCTGGCTACTTATTGTATATTAAAGTATTATGAGTGAAATGCTGTAAAATTGCAGTTATTATTGACTTTTTAGTGGATACCCTAATCTAAGTGAAAGATTTCTCAAAATGAACATTGCCGAAAAATGTAGTAGGCTTTACAAATGTCTGAAAAAGTTTCTACCCATACTGCTGCTTGGTTTATGACACATACCTTTTACGTTTGTGAGGAAAATCATGTTGCAGGCTTGTGCTTCATATACTAAGAGTTTGAAATAGTCATAAATATATGGTATTAGTATTACTAAAGTAAATGTAAAAAATAAGGTAAAGATACATTTCAAACTGTTTCTTTTTATGCAAGCTTTTATTGAATCTATTCCTGTATGTTTATAGATTATGTTATAAATATTAAGAATACTATAGTTTCTAAGTAGCTGTATCTTGCAATTTTAAATTATCTAACAAACTAAAATATTAATTTCATAGCTAACTAAAAAAGATCAAGGTCAATATAAGGCAACCCTAAAAGATGACCGGGGTCAAGATGTATCAATTCTTGAACTTTCTGGAAAAGGTAAACAATTAATCTGTTTTATTATTTGCTGTTTTCATTTTCATTGATATATTTTAATATGTTTTTGTTTATTATGCACTGGGAATTTAGAATCCCATGACTACAAATATAAACCCTGTGTTTGCATTATTTATAAAATGCAACCCATAAGGCATCCTGTCTACAAGGAACTGTCAAATATATATTAACCAAATCCAATGAAGGAAGGTGTTGCTTTTACTGTGTTAAATTATTATCAGCATTGGGATATCTGGTGAGCCTAACACCCTCTAGTGTTTGTGGAAATCTTTCTGGCCAGTGCTTTATTTTTTTCCATCTGAAATTATGGGTCCACTATTGCATTTTATACATACTCCAGGCTACCAGAATACATTGATTTGTTCCCAGCAGGCCAACATTTCTATTGGTTGGTACATGTGGCTGGCTAGCTGGACCCCCCTGGTTTACTGAGATGGGGTGCCCCCACAGCTGTGTTCTTTGCAACTCCTTGTCAGTGACACTGTTTTAACATACATAAAAAAGTAACAGAGCAGCAGTACTATGGTAGAGAATGGTCAGAATCTTCAATGTACAGTAAAACCCTCAGTAAAAGAGGGCCATGGAGGGACAGGGATGCCACTTGATAAAAAAATACTGATTTCACAGTAATCAAAGAAAACTGAAAAGTCAATAGATAAAGCAGGACTATATAATGAACATATATGCTTGTGTAGGTTACAGTGAACATGTCTAAAGGACAATTAAATGCTCAATTTGGTGAACCAAGCAGTCACAGTTATCAGAATTTCTTTAGAAAACTGCTACTGCACTTATTCAGATTGCTGAAATCACACAAATAAAGAAGACTGCATCACTATGAAGAGCAGAAAAAATTGGCTTGTTACTGAAAGCAGGAGGCAGTGCTGTAACATAAAACCCCTAGCATTAGTATTTCCCCCTTCCCCTGAAGAATAACCCCTAGTGTAAACCAGCTTTTAATTTATGCTAAGACAAACCTGTTTTTAGATACTTATATCCTTATAAGGGCAGTAGTGGCATGTATCTTTATTAACATTTGTTAATATTATCTTAGATCAGGGGTCGGCAACCTGTGGCTCTTTTGATGGCTGCATCTGGCTCTTTGACTGTAGCAAGCAGTACTCACATGCAAGCATCTCTTGTTATAGTCTCCCTGCTAATCATGGACAAGTGCTGTAGAGAAACAAAGCTCTCTCAGTGCTTCCGGGTTGCTAGCCAATCCAGAGCTGCTGATGTCACCGGCATCCAGGTTGCTAGCCAATCCAGAGCCACTGATGTCACTATGTGACGTCAGCGGCTTCAGATTCAAAAGGGCTGAGAGAGCTGCTTGTATATGGCTCTTTCAGCCCAAAAGGTTGCTGACCTCTGTCCTAGATCTTCTACATTTTAACTGTCTCCTTTATTATACTTTTCTGATACATCTATGTACAGCATGCACTGTAGTTGGTCTATATTTATTGTATTTTTCACTTTTACCTGACAAAATTTGGCTGAATAAGCAATTCAGTGTTTTTTTTTGTATAAATGCACAATTTTTTAAATATTTTTTACATTATGATTTCCTTTGTAAGTTGTATTGTATTTCTGTGTATTTTGTATAGCCATTTACATATATTTGTCATCTATTCAGTCATGTATTCCATTTTGCAGTCCCCTTTGTTTTAATAGTTGATTTTATTTTTAATCCTAGTATATGAAGACATTATCCAAGGAATGGCCAAAGTCAGTGGTAAGAAACATATTTTCTTAAATATCATTTAATTAATATCAGGTGGAGACAATGGACACATCACATCATTTGCTTATATGGGAAAAAGTGTGTTGCTTTGTGTTCCAGTTCCTGATGCTGCATTAAAGGTTGCTTTGAGTTTACATATATAGATCATACACTTGTGTTTCTAATAGTTCAGAAACATTCATTTAGATATAAGTCCTGTAACTATAAACATGTTTGCAGGTCCATTATTGTTAGAGAGGGTAATCATGTAATTATTAATGGAAAAAACTTAACTTTAATAGTTAAGGAACAACATTTACATTTAGCATTAGATATATAAAATATATTTTTACAGTAAATTATCAATTGGTCTGGATAATAAGAGTTTAAAAAGTTTCCAAATCTGATTTTGCTTTCTAAATCAATGAATTGCCATGAACATTTTCTATCTAGCTGTATTTAGGGTATTAATCCTAAGAAGAACACATTAAGATTTCCTTTTAGAGTTGCATTTCTGTCGGTGCTGACCGTTGCTTTTTTTTAAAAAAACTGTAATTTTAAAGGTTCTTTCTCATCCAAAACTATATCTAATAAACACTTTATGATATTGGATATAAAACTCTGTAATTCTATTTAAATTTGTTGACTATGATATTTTTCTGTGATTCAGTAAGTCAAAGTAGACATACGAGATTGAAATGATATAACGGGTTTAAAAAATCTAATAGGTTTCTTATAGAAGACATACCTTTATTGCATTGCCAACTCTGCGGTTGCTGGAATATAAACCTCGTCTTATCTTTTTAATTTTCTTCTTTTCCACTCTCAAACTCCCAAGAGTAATTACATAGCTCTTTTTCAAAATTTATTTTAAAGCTTTTCACCTCATTTTAAATTTTACTAGGTATAAAAATGAATATGCTAATGCACTTTAGCACATCTGTACTCTGAAAGTCTTGCTGACTAATGTGCATTTTTTATGCTCAACCTTTTCAATGAAATCCACATATGTGCAGACTGAGTAAGCTAAGTAATCAAACATAAATTTAAGACAAAACAGAATACTGATACTGTAGGTCCAGTGCTCATAAACATATAATGGACAGTTCTGAAGATGTGTTAATCCAAAACGTAACCTTAGCAAACACACAGATAAAGAAAATACATCATGTGTATATTGAGCAGGCTTTCTTTCAGCATCTTTTGCATACCATGCACACAGCTCACCAAATGGATGATGTTTGCTGTGAAAGATGCTGCAATCAAGTATGGTCTACTTGTAGGTTTCATGCTTGTCTATCAGACATAGATAGGATGCTGGATGTACTGTATTAAATAACTTTTAAATGTTTGCTGGCTGTTGTCTTCCATCCACAATGAAAGTTGGTGAGGCACTGGTCACGTTATATAAAATACAATATTGGCTATGCATTACGTTAGCATACAAATAAAGGTATTCCTTATTGATCATTTTATGAAAAAATATAAATAAATGTAAATAAATCATCTGGCAATCTTTTAGAACTAATCCGATCTAAAATAGATATCCCATAAGGCAGATAAGCAGTTACTTCAAATGTGTACTGAATAGTTGTATAAAAACAATAAGTTTACAGTATACCTCTGAGCCTGCAAATGTTCCTAAGGTGCATGGATTTAGAAGTGTTAACTTGAAAAAATAAACAATTTAAGAACAACAGAGAAAAAAAAATAGTGTTGTATAGCAATAATGCATGTTAGGACTAACTAAAAAGGAGTACTAATTAGTATTGTTATCAGGTAAATACACTTCTCTTTCTCTGAAACTGCCATACTGATCCTTTGGGGCAAAAAAAACATAGCAAATGATGAGCAAACAGTCTTTTAGTTTTGATCAGCAAGATAATCTTTCACTACAATTTTAGAATTAATAAAGGGTCAGAGCATTAACAGAATAGAAAAGGTTAATAAGGAAAGTATGTGATTGTTCCAGAATATTTGATAGAGAACTTTATCAGGTTTTTTTAGTACTCAATATCAATCACAATCTTAAGCAAGTTATGAACCTCCGTTTGTTAATTATTTAGTGTGATAAATGCTCTGCTGTGCTTCGGGGAAAATTTATAAAGATCATTTAGACCATTTTGATTCATTAATTCTTTTTTTTTTTTTTTTTTAAATTTAAAAAAGTTAATTTGTTGTAGATTTTCTTTATGAATCTACAGGCACCCCTTAAATTATAAAGTGAGAGATGCTGTTGGGAAAAGTTGGTATTAGCCACATGTTTATTAGAAAGACCTACAGTTACAGGTAAAGTAATTCATATCACAAAGAAAAGTAGAAATATCTGACTAGCGTCTAAATACGTCAACCCATTTATCTTATACAAGCAACAACCACATTATTAAATGACTAGTGAATATTCCCACATAAGGAGACTCAAGAATATCACCAAACAGTTGGATTAAGAAAATTGTGATAATTGGGGTCAAGTGTGTTTAGGCAAGGGTGCCACTTCTATATTATAATCTGGGTCCCACATGTGTCTACTTAAACCATTGTACAGATAGGCACACATATGCTTTTAGCAACAAATTCACTGGCAAGGGATTTTTAGCAATCTGTCTTTCCACCCTACATCTTTCAGTTAGAACATTATTATTATTCAAAAGGTCCAGTCCTCAGCCTATATGCATGTAGGCTCAGTGGGCTCAGAACATGTTTTGTAAAACAGAAGAAAATAACTAACTATGAAGATTCTAAAGAACATGTGTGGATAGAAAAGGCAGGATTAAAAAACTAGTTGTCATTGGCATTATATGTGATCTAGGTAGGTGTGAAGCCATATTTTGGGCAAGGGTCTCTAAACTCTAATTAAACCACTGCTTATATGATTATACTGAGCCCTCTGCATTAAATGAGCTGGACAGCAATCTCTTAGAGCATGTTGGCGCAGGAAATGACATAATCCCATCAAACACAAAACCAATTCATATGCATTTTGTGCCTTTTTCATTGGTTCTGAAATGTTTTCACCAAAATGGCTACTTACACTTTCCTTACTACCATTTTAAGCCATATTAATTTACAAAAATACACTACCATTGCAAGAGTTTTATTTTGTTTTCAATCTAATAACTGCACCATTACCTACCAAAATTCTGCAGTGTGGTTACAATAATTTAGATATTTTGCCCACTGTTTATAAATAGGCACCGCATGCATTATATCTGTGTGTGTGTATATATATATATATATATATATATATATATATATATATATACTGTATATACAGTGTTTTTTTTTGTAAAAAAAAAAATATTATTTGCTGGTACTGAAACATGAAACAAAACCTGCGACTGCCCAACCGGATATACGTCATCGTCAAGTACAGCCTGTGTAGTGTAGTGTACTGTACAGCCTGTCACTACACTACTCAATGCATTCGGTAGTGTAAGGTACGGTACTTACCCGCACGATTCGCTCCAGCGTCGGGTCTAGAGGCACCGCAGGTCTTCCAGGTTGTGGCCGATGCACGTGCGCACTGACGTCATAGTGCGCACGTCGCGGTGGCGCACTTTTTGAAATTCCAGGCACGATCATCTTACAGGCTCCCTAGCTATATAAGGGAACCTGTCAGAGAGGTCCGGCGCTTGATTATAGGTTTCCCTACCACGCTGAATGCCTGACCCTGTTCCTGTTAGTCCCCTTATTAAAGTATTGATCCTGCCTTGCTACAAGCCATTGTATCCTGCCTTGCTACAAGCCATTGTATCCTGCCTT